>JASAND010029082.1:0-62278 GCA_030248195.1 Trissonchulus latispiculum | reverse complement strand
AGCGCAGAATCTTGTGTTAAGTTGATGCGAAGAGCAGTTGACGTTGTGTACGTGTATTATTAAGTTGTATAATAAGGAGCACGACCACATACTTGCAGGCCATGCTGACAAATCGTACAATTTTCCGAAGAACTGCCAATAGCAATATATAGCAAGCAGCTGCCGATAGAAACTCTGGACAGTTTTCGCGAATATGGGTTGTTCAGCGAAGCTGGTCCATATTAGTGCGCTTTTAACCTAGTCCTCCTGGCATTTACAACCTGCCCCTCCCATATTAACGTTTTAAAACCTAGTCCTCTGTCCGCTTAAAACCCAGTGTCACCCATATTGCATTTTTCATGCTCCACCGGAGCATTTTTATTCTTGTATATATATATATATATAAGATGCCAGAAATTAATGTGGATTAGGAAACCCAACCTACTTCGGAACGGGGAGGGGTCTGAACGCTGAGCCCCCAGAAGCAATTGATTTTAAAAATACGTAGCAAACACTTTACTATCATAACTCTCAAACGTTTATTTGTTGAAGTAAATTTGTTTCTTGTATGTATATTTTGCGAAATGATGAAAACTATTGGCAATCTAAGATTCCTCACTGCTTTTAATAAAAACAAAAATAAATGCTGGTTTGAAACTTCATCGAAAATTACCTGGCTTCAGAAAATGATTCAAGGTTCCGATCTTTGACTTTTCCATGACTTTGAATTTTCAGGGCTCAGCCCAACGTATCTATTTTTAAATGCTTTTTTGAAGCGACGGTGGGCAAGAAAGCACTGATAGAACACATAAACCTAGCTGACACGAAACCTCCTGTGAAAGTTTGTTTAGTATTATATTATATTAACGTGTGTAAACTTCTCCAAAGACTGCCAAACAAACATTAAAATTATTTCATAACATGAATATATGTATATGCTATGCGAGTTGCACATAATATACACAAGCTAGATTAGCTCATACATTAGACCACGACCCACGGGTGCTTGTATATTAATGTTGGCATGTTTAGTGAATGTTAGGTCACAACTAGCGTTTGAGCAGTTGTATAAAAGTACGGGGGTCTGGGGGCGGAGCCCCCATGAAAAATTAGAGATTTTTGTGAAATTGAGAGCTAGAAGCAATTTTTCTGAGCACTTAGAACAACTAATTATCAGTAATTTTCTCATTGTTCCGCTAGAGAAAGTGCGCACGCGTGCGCACAAGCCCAAAATTTTTTGCTCATTTCAGAAAAAAAGTGTGTCATTGCGCACTTTTTTGAGCAAAAAAAAACACTGGGTGAAACGCAAAACGTTCTCAAAAATGCCAGGATTTCAGCTAAAAATATATAGCTATGTTTGAAAAATCTCCGGCGAAGCCGGAAAATTTTTGAAAATTTGCCTATTTTGGCAAAAATTTGGGCCTCCGAAAAATCCCTGGGGGAGCAAAAATCCCGGGATGGGGCGATTTCGGGGGGGGGGGGAAGTAATTTCTGGGGGAAGGAAGGTCAATTTCGGGCACCCCCTGTAAAAATACCTTGACCCCCTCCCCAGTAAAAAGAAGCCATATAGTCAGGGGGGGGGAAGAAAAACACAAATAGGGAAGCAAGCCCCCAACTTTTTCTTCGCTTGGATTTGGATCGGTTTGAGTATACCGTTATGTACCGTGGGCAAATACCTATCTAATCGTATATTCAAACTTCTCTTATACCTCACTCAGCTTTGGCAGTAACAGGATTTGTCCATGTTTTTTTTACCCGCAAATCGGGGAAAAAAACATGGTGCGGGGAAAAAAAACATGGCACGGATTTCTACCAACCAACCATTTAGAGTGGTTTAAAAGCATTGTTTCAGCTGTTTTTAGCGTGCAAAACTACCTAGGCACCCTTCTAACCTCACAGCAAGCTTAAAACCCGATTTTTTGGTCAAAATGCTAAATCCGCCGTACCTAACCTGTTTGGACATGAAACCTGCTGGGAACTGGCCATAATATGCAGAATATCACTAGAAACAAGTTAGTTGTGTTAAAAATTGCAATATTCCATCATTTTTTAAGTTTTTTCAAAATTTTCATTTTTACCATAGAAACTTATGAAACCTGGCATATTGATGCTGCAAATCAAATTTTCGAGCTAGAAACTTCAAAATTGCAGAAAGTTGGTATATTTTGAGGTTTTTAGCGGTGTTAAAGTATTCTTTTCCTATAGAAGCATTAGTTACGCCTTCCTGAAGCATACCCAAAAATTTTAAAATTTGGTTACCTTGTTTTTTCCCCGCTCTAGTGGACCCAATGTGGGGGAAAAGCATGGTCAAATTTTTTTTACTGGGTGTACGCAGGGGAAAACCACTATTGCCATGTGATAGAGCAAGTCAAATTATGCCCGCATGCCCATTTATAGTAGCCAAAGTTTGATAGTTGGTTAGATATAGACTTGCAAACTTTCGAAAATCCTTAGCATTTTGGCCAATTTTGGGAGGTCAACTTTGGTCAAGTACTGTACTTACAGAATCAAACTTAGAAACCAATCTGGTACTGTAGGGTATACTTCTAGACTTGCTCTTTCTAATGGGCTATACTAGGCAGCTGCACCTGCTATGGTTGGGGAGTAGGCGACCATGTTTTTTTCCCCTTCTTTTCCGTCATGTTTTTCCCCCCTCTGACTATATATATAAACGTAATAATTTCTGAAAAGTGACTCGATTCATGAAAAGTTTTGAAGATTTGAAGCGATTTTATTGCAAAAAAGCAAACGTTCTTCAACCTTCTTCAAAAAGATTCTCTTGGCGGTGGGGCCACCGTCACAAAATCCAGGAGTCCCAACCAGTGCCCGACAGTACCGACTTGATCGACATTCGGATCAGATTCAGGGACAAGCCTAAAAATTAATACAATATAGTCAAGCGGGAAAAAACCCACCCCCAGTGTGGGCTTACCGGTATGAGCTATCTAGGATTTTAATAGCCTATCTTGAAGAGCATCCAAAATAACCCTGGAGGGTGCATTATGGTAGCTCCCACTGCTTCCCTGCAAATTTTTTGGGACTTTGAAATTTTTGAAAATTTTGGTCCGACCAAGTGCCGAAATTTGGCAAACTTTGCCGGGCCACCCTGAACTACTGGAAAGACTTAGACCAAAGCGGATTATATGTACCTGTAGGGCATCTGTTGCGCTTCATGATGATATATGTCACACTGCTCTGACCCCTCCGGTGCGACCTGGGGGTGACCTGGAGTTGGCGGGAAAAAAACCCACGGCGGGAAAAAACCCACTTTTCAAAATTAAATTTTTTTCTAACCATTGACCGGAAAGGTCAAACCAATACATACATTTGTTTAATAGAGCCTATAGATTAAATTGGTATAGGTTTTACCTGGGTTCGTACTGTTATGGGTGGTCCAGGGGGTCTAAATCGGACACGGTGCCATTTCAAGCCAAAATTTCAATTTTGACCAAAAATGCTTATTTTTGCCTTAAAATGGGTCTAGTTTGGCTCTAAATACAAGAAAAACACGTTTTCTACACGATAGGATGCTTAAACTGCTGAAAGTAGACAATTTTAAAAAATTTCCAAAATTTGCCTATGTTTATGTGTTAAAGATACAACATTTTCAAATGACCATATGACCTCAATTTTAGTACAAAAACTAATAAATTTTGATGCAGTTGTACTAAAAACAACCCGCTCTTTCATTTGGAATGGTTAGAAATGCTCCTGGCAGCTTGCCAAAAATTTTTTGGGGTGGGTTTTTTCCCGCATATGGGTTTTTTTCCCGCATAGGGTTTTTTTCCCGCCAGTTTGGGACAATTTTTCTCACTAACGGCGCACCCTAGAGAGGTGTTCTATAGCTCATAAGAAAGCTTACGACTAGGCCTAGCTACCTGTATAATCAGCATTTCGATATGTCAAACCATTAAAAAGTTCTTGCCAAAAATCTGAAAAGTGGGTTTTTTCCCGCTTGACTATATATGTTCTTGCAAAGCAAAGGCGCAAGTTTTCTGTGTTTTAATTATGCATATGTATAATGAAATGTATGAAATAAATCATATGAAATGAAATGTATATACATTTGAGACAAAAATGTCAAAATGACTCCAATCTCTGAACAGTGAAAACATGGTAAAACAACATCATTAACGGGGGTCCATTTTCGGCCGATTTTTCGACCATTTCCGATTTTGCTCATTTTCACATATTTATTTTGTTGTCGAATTGGTATATTTTAACGAGTTATATATATAAATATTGAAATGAAGGTCGGATCTCTTACGGTAATGTCACCTCAAAGTTGATGTCAGCATGTGTTAAACATAGGAAACGGAAACGTGGTGATGATTTATCCGTAATTTATATATTTATTTTATTTATGTTACGGGCAGATGGATAAATTGGACACTTCTGAAAGTGTCCAGACAGATAGATAAATTCTTACAATTATCCCATTCTGTCCGGACAGATGAGTAAATTATCTGTGTCCAGAACAAGGTTGGACAGATGCGTAAATTTTTAAACTAAGAACTAACAGTGCAGAATATTTGTGTTTATATCTGATGTTTAACTTCAGTATTGTTCGTTACTTTATTTTTTATAGTTTATGCATTGTTCTAAAGCTTGTTACTACATTTTATTAGCTTATATTTTAGTAAATTTTAAATCTGTTACTTGATTTAATTAATTTTATATAGCATTTATTAGATATCGTTCCAATTATTGATCGCTATTGATAATTTATTTATTTGTTAAATAATTTTAATTATATATTTTATGTACCTATTTGTGAAATTTTGGTGCCGTTATTTTAAGGTAATTTAAAATGGAAACCAACGGTGAAACTAACAAGAATGAAATTTACATATTTACGTTTTATGCTAACGTACAATTATTTATTTATATGCGTATTGCCTAATCTGTAATTACATACAAATAAGTACATAAAATAATTATTAAATTAAAATGTTATAATACATAAAATTAACAAAATCAAATAAAACATTTTGAAATTTAATCACGCAGAAAATTAATTTAAACAAGCTAATAAAATATAATAGCAAGCTTTAGAACAATGAATAAACTATTTAAAATAAAGTAAAGGATAATACTGAAGTTAAATAACAGCTATAAGCACAAATATTCTCCATTAATAGTTCTTAGTTTAAAAATTTACGCATCTGTCCAATCTTGTTCTGGACACATAGATAATTTATTCATCTGTCTGGACAGAATGCGATAATTGTAAGAATTTATCTATATATATATATATATATATATATATCTCTGTCTGCGCACATGCATAATTTATCTATCTGTCTGGACACTTTCAGAAGTGTCCAGTTTATTCATCTGCCCGTAACATTTAAAAAGAGAAATCTCGCCAATGATTTGTAGAAAGCAGAATTTTCATTTAGGAATTAAAAATTTTTTAATTATTTTCAAAGTTTGAGAATAGCCAAATTTGACTGTTTTGCAATGTTAAAAACTGGGGTCAGCAACTCTGATGAAATATTTTGAAAGCTGTAAGGCCTAATTAAAAATTCTATAGCCATGGGGGGGGGAAACACACCCCCTTCTTGGGGGGAAAACCCACCCGCCTCCTGGACCAAGGGTTGGAGCTATGAGCTCCAAAACATAGCAGCAGAAAGCGCAACTCTTTCTTACCTAATGCTATAAAATGGTAATAAAGATCAAGTCATTTGGTTCACTCCTGCTCATTTTATGACATTTTGAAAACTACACCTACTTTTTGGTCCAACCATGCCAAAATTTTGGACCGATGTAACTTTTGACTGGGTTGGGCTAGAAAAGTTTTGCAAATATCTGCAATGATGGCAAGTCTTCCTCTTTGCACACAGCAGAATTAGATCGATCCGATGCACCGTTGGTCTGGCTCATTGCCAAATGTGGTAAGGGAAAACCCACTTTGGGGGGGAAACCACCCAATTTTTTTGAGAAATTTTTTAACAACCAATCAGGGAAACAATTCGACACTATAGCACGGTACTATCGAGGACGCTGCATCATCCTATGGCGTCAGATTTGGATAATTTTACTTCCCTGGCTAGCTAGGGGCCAAAAACCCTGGAAGTGCCATTTCGGTACTGGAGGACCCAGGACAGCATAGGTGTGTTAGGAGGGGGGGTGGGGGGGACCCCACCCCCAAAATGACAACTTTTGGCGACCCCCCCCCCAGATTTTCAGAGTTTTGCGACCCCCCCACAGATTTTTGGCCAAAAAGTGGCCAAAATGGCATAAAATCGAAAATTTAGGGGGGTTCCCCACCCTCCGTCGGAACCCCCCCCCCCCCCAGATTTTTTGCCCAGCCAAACCTATGCAGGACAGGTCCAATTGTGGATTTTAACAGCCAATTGAACGTAAAAACCATTCTCTATACGATAGACTAATAAGTTTTATCAAATTACATCGTTTTTAGCATTTTTCAAAATTGCCCATGTTTATGTGTTAAACTTTATGAAACCTGTCCGTCTGATGCTGCATTTTTAATGGCACATGAAATCTCAAAAAAGGTATATGCTTAGAAGAATCGGGTTTTTGGATTTATACTAGCTAAAAACAGTTGAATTTTACACCGGAAGTGTCAGAATAGCGCTACGACAATTTTTGAGACCTGTGAGGGGTGGGTTTTCCCCCATTTGGGTTTTCCCCCCATTGGGTTTTCCCCCGCTACTTTTTGCATTATACCGGCCTAACGGTACAACCTACAGAAATGCAAATGGGCTTAAGGTGGTGGTATCCTTTTGTGCAGTGCTTTTGTTGTGATTTTTTTGAAACGCTATAGCTTTCGCAATTTTGGGAGTTGCAAAGAGCTTTATACATTGTTTTAAAGCTTATTATCTGTACATTCACATGAGCTTACAGAACTGGCAAAATTAGCAAAAAATAGCAGAAATTTTCTGACAAGCTGACATCTAACAGGATGAATATAGACCAAAAGTTTTTGAACATCGACTTCTCAAAACTGAAGAATCGGCCAAAAGTTCTTTTTGTGCCACGATATGAAGGACATATGGGCCGAGGGACGTTTTTTTGGATTTGGCTCAGCAGGTCTTAACGTTCGAGAAAATCGACTAAATGCACAGTAACACGAAATTTCGCAACTTCGCATTGAGTTTTCTTGCTACTCAATATGTTTTAGCCCAAACCAAGAAAAACGTCCCTCCGCAGAAGTACGAATTTCGATTCTGCCGAAAATCTCCGGAAACCGTCGAGTAGTTTTTGAGAAATCGATGTTCGAAACAAAATAATCGCAGTTTTGCCAAAATGGTTTTTCGGCCAAATCTCTAGCTGAAAGCAATAAAGTCCGGCTAATAGGCATTCATAAAATGTGCATTTGGACGATGTATCGATTGAGTATAACTAAGCCAATTTTGACCTTAACATGTGGCAGTAATTTTGAAAACACTGATTTCCTCGAAAATCGCCATTTTTTGACCCTAAAAACAGTTGTTTGCTTATACTGACTTAACCACTGGAGATAGCTCAAAGGTTGTAAGAGCAAAAATGTTCATTTTCGAGTCCTCTTTCCAGCCATACCAACCAATCCCGTGTCTTGTCTACCTACTGGGAGCTTAAGGCCAAAAACAGAAACTTCCTTATCTTTTGGCCTAAGAATACGGGACTGGTCCTAAAATGTTAAGGAGCACGGAAATAGGTTATTTCGTAAGTTTTAGCCCTTTGCGTAAAGGATTAAAGCCGTAGGAGTCAAAAATACCCGAAAGGAAACCAGCACCTTAAAAGAAAGATCTAAGTGCGCCAAGTACGGTGGTATATAAAGTTCTCATATAACCCTTATAATAAAAAAGTTCCAGCCAAAATCCGAAAGTGGGTTTTCCCCCCATGGCTTATACTCATAGGTGTGTTGGGGGGGTGGGGGGGGGGTGGGGGGCATAGGTTCCTTTGGGGGGGGGGGGGGGGGTGGGGGGGTATCCCCCCCCAAAATTTTTGACCAAATTTACCCCCCCCCCAGATTTTTTGACTTACCCTCCCCCAACTTTTGGCTACCCCCCCCGAACCCCCCCCCAACGATTTTTGGACCCAAGTTAGCTAAATTTGGTCGAAAAATGGTCATTTTTTGAAAAATTTTTCTAAAATTTTGACCTAAAATCGCTTTAAAACGGTGCAAAAACAGCTAAAACGTTAAGAACAAGCCTTATTTTGATGAAAAAAGGGCTAAATTACAGAAAATTTTGCATTTTTTGGCCATTTTTTGTAATTTCTGAGGTCCGAATTCTGGGGGGGGGGGGTTGGGGGGGGGGCACCCCCCATCCCATTTCGGAGGTCGGCCAAGATTCCCCCCCCGAGACCCAAAGTTCCAGGGAAACTATGGTGGGGGGTGGGGGGGACCCCTCCCCCCCAATGGAGGGATCGCAGGCCCACTCCCCTAAAAATTTTTTCTACCCTCCCCCCAAATCGGCCTTCGGCCGACCTCCCCCTAAAAATTTTCAACCAATACCTGAATTTTTGCAAATTTTTAGCCAAAAATTCGAAAATTTTCAAAAAATCAGCGAAAAATTGCTAAAATCAGCCTTATTACCTTAAAAATCGCCAAAAATAGCTGAAAATTGAGAAACATTTTCAGGTTTTTAGCGAAAAACCGATTTTTCGCAGACCCCCCCTCGAAAATTTTTCTTACACCTCCCCCCAACTCGACTTTTACTCGACCCCCCCTCCCCCTTTTTTGCCAAACACCACCCTACTTTTTTCAAACCCCCACCCCCACTTTTTTCGCCAGCCACACCTATGGCTATACTTACTACAAATCACAGCTCATGACAAAGCATTTCCAATCGATACCAATTGGATCCTGATTAGCTCTTCCCGATTTCGAGATTTCTCGGGCGCAGACATATGAATTAGCAAAATTTATTGTTTTTGTTGCAAATAACATACAGCTATGGCAACACAGACCTATAAAATGTTAGACTCTATTTCTGACTTTTTCCTACAGGGGAGGGGAGCATAGGTGTAATTGGGGGGAGGTTTGGGGGAAGTAACCCCCCCAGCCATTTTCCAAACCACCCCCAAAATTTTTTTAGGGCCCCCCCCCCCCCCCTCCTGGGGGGGGGGGGGGGGGGGGTAGTCGCGCCGAAGGCGCAGAAAAAATTGGCCAAAAATCGGGTATATATATTTAGGGTTTGAAAAAATTTTCTAAAATTTTGACTTAAAATAGCTTTAAAACGGTGCAAAAACGCCCAAAACATTAAAAACAGGCCTTATTTTGAAGGAAAAAGGGCTAAATTACAGAAAATTTGGCATTTTTGGCCATTTTTGAAATTTCTGCGGTCCGAATTCTGGGGGGTTCCCCCATCACATTTCTTGGGTCGACCACCAACCTTCCACGATTTACCCATCCCCCAGACCCAAAGTTCCAGGGAAACTATGCCCTCCCCCCCTAAAATGGGTTCCAAACATAGGTGTAACGGGGATTTGGGTTGGGGGGGGGGCCCCTCCCCCGGAATTTTGGGGGGCCCCCTTTTTAGACCCCCCCAAACCCCCCCCGACCCCCCCCCAAACCACCCCCAAAAAAATTTTTCTATTTTTATGCCAAAAATCGCATTTTCAGCCATTGCCGAAGGTGTACCTTGAGAAATCGCTGGGGGAGGGGGTAGCCGAAATTAGGGAGGGTGGGGTCAGCCGGTATGGGGTGGGGTGGGGTCCGGAAAAATCGAATTAGGGGCGGGGGGTAAAAAATTTTTTCGGCCAAAAATTTAGAAAAAATTTGCGAATTCGCTTAAAAACGTTATTTTCAACTAAAAATCAACAATATTTCTTCATTTTTGCTCAATTCGTCGAAAAAACTTTGATTTTTTGCAAAAGATTTCGCATTTTTCCGAAAAATTTCGAATTTTTACTAATTTTGAGGCAAAATTCTCAAAATTTTGAGGGTGGGGTCTGGCAAATTTGGGTGGGTGGGGTCTGGGATTTGGCCATTTGGGGGTGGGGTATGCCTCCAAAATTTCGAGGGTGGGGTCGGCACTCTTCCATTTGGGGGGAGGGGTCCCCCCCCCACCCCCCCCCCAGGTACACCTATAGCCATTGCTAATACCGAAAAACATGACATCATTAAGTAATTTTAACATTAGGCAGTATTTTTAAACTCGAAAACTTGATTGCCAACATGTTTCTGAGTCCAGAATAAGGTCAATATTGAGTCTAGAAGTCCATAAAACCGTTATAAACGTGTATTTCTCGCGATAATAAACACGTTAAGCCAAAAATTTGGACTTTTTTAAAAAATTTTGCCAAATTTACCTTAAAAATGCCCCATTTTTGGCCCAATTTTCGCGCCTTCGGCGCGACTACCCCCCCCCCCCCGGTTGGGGGGGGGGGGCGGGGGCGGGGGGCCCCCCAAAATTTCTGGGGGGGGGGGTTTTAAAAAATGGCTGGGGGGGGTTACCCCCCCCCCAATTACACCTATGGTTCTAAACAAGAGAAAAAATGCCAAAATTATGCAAAATTTTTTGCAATTTTTCAAAAATTTACTGAAAAAGTTGGCTGGAAATAGATAAAAACACTGAAAACTAGGCTGTAAAACGCAATACGAGTAGTTTTTGAGCAGATTTATGTCGAAAATAGCAGATTTTATGTCCAAAAAGGACTATTTTTAGCTGAAAAAATTTGGGTACAGTTTGGGTAGTTTTTTCGAAAATTTCCGATTTTTTAGACCCTTTCAAGCCAGATTTGGACTTTTTACTCCCCCCCAACCCAAACAGGTAGTACACCTATTAGGGATCGACCGGATATCCGGATCCGGATCCTGCCGGATATTGCAGATCCGGATCCGGATCCGGCAGAAAAACCATCCGGATCCGGATCTTTTTTGCAGTTAACAAACCAAAGGAAATTTATTACTGAACTAAAATATAAATGCCTGGAGTGCTCTAAATTAATTTCTAGAAGCGATTTTTCGTGCTAAGAGTGTGGCGTTTTACTGGGGGGCTACCGCCCCCAGACCCCCGTGTATCTTAATATTCAACTTAACTCGAATAAGTTGACTTTGATATTTTGTTAAATAATTGTTTACGCAAGTCATGCCAAATGAATTTCTACGTATTTTCCATAATTATGTAATTTTTTTAAATTAGTGTTAAATAGGTCTCCATGAGTAGTTATTTTAAGACATCTATAGACAAAAATTTAACAAAGTTTGCAATTATCAGACTTCTTGACGTGTTGGGTTTTTCCAATTTTAACTTGTGCTTTTCTCAATTTTTAAGCGATGCTTTTAATAAAATGGTTTCTCGGTAGTAGCAAAATTTTAGGTATACTTACAGCATTTAACCATTTCTTATGTACTGCAAAATTATTAAACAAGTAAGCATAACCGACTTGTAAACTAAAAAAATTTAACTTCAGTGAAATTCTTAAGATGTTCAAGTATTGGCTTTATGTTTTTCTCAAGCCCCATGTAAGAAGTTAATGGTAAGGTAATATTAATCTACTAATCTGCTGTTTTTTTGAAAAACTGATTGTAAACTGTCCCATGTCTGCGGCTGTGACCCACACATTTCAAAAATAGATACTTAGTGAAAATTGTTTGAGGCTAAATGTTTGTTAACTCATTTGCAGTATCAAACACAGCGAAATTGCTGAAAATTACTAAATAAATTCACCACCTGCATTGAAGCATTGAAGCATAAAAGACCCCATAAGCATTAACAAAATCAAAGAATAAAATTTTAAAAATTTGCATGTATTTTGATGACTAGATCCGGATCCGGATCCGGATCCGGATCCGGCCGGATCCAAACTGAATCCGGATCCGGGTCCGGATCCGGCCATATTTTGGATCCGGTCGATCCCTAACACCTATATATGCCCAGATTCGCCCCTCTCCAGGCTTCGGGCCGTTCCTCCCAAAACTCTAAAGTGCCCGGAAAAACAGGGTTTTGAGGGTAAACTTTGAAAACTTTTTCCGGCTTCGTCGGATTTTTAGGCATTTTACAAATATTTTAAACTTAAATTTAAGTTAAAAATAGTTATTTTTAACTTAGCAGCAAAAAAATAGCTATTTATAAGCATTTTTCGAAAAAATTTTCGCCCTCCCCCAGAAATCTGTGCCCCACTCCAGACCTGGGGGAACCCCTCAGAAATTTTTGCCTAGGAAAAAGCCAGTATTTGTTTTATTAAACGACCTCCCCCCCCCTAAATTCGTGACCCCCAAAACCAAAGGGTGCCCCTTTTTGTACCAAATGAACGAACAAACGAAACTAAGATTGTCACTACAGCACCTCCGACCTGAAAAATTCCGGCCTGAGGTGGGGATCTAACCCACAACCTTTGGCGATCTAGGCCAACGCTCTACCGATTGAGCCACCCAGGCACAATCGAACCAAGCTTAAGGTGGTGATTCCTTTTGGGCACATATTGTTGGTTGACGGTTCAAATCAAGATGAAATTTAATGAAAGTTTCCAAAATAAGTTCTTTTAGCATAACACCCTCCTTGCAATCCCGCTTCAAAAATTCTACTTCTCCGCTCAGGGTGGTTTTTGCCGATTTTTTATAGTTGGACAGTTGCTGCAAATCTATGACTATATTCATTCGAAAGATCGTGTTGAGCTCATTTTTGCTTTTTGACGCACCTTTCTAGCTTTTCTCTATAGTGAGATATAGCTGATTTTCTTATTTTGGGGTTGAAAACTTGTCATTTTTGCTGAAATCAAATAATCCTCCATTTCTTAATCTACACAAGCTGTAAAATTAAACTAAGGGTGTCAATTTGAAGGTCTCGTCGAGGCCGATTATTCGTGGCATTGTAATCTTCTAAATGCTCTCCCGTACGCTGCTATCATAAGAAATGTGGTTTTTGCAAAAACATGACCAAATTTTTTCCAGCGATTGTGGAGCATTTACTATGCAAGCTAGAGGGTTGACACTGACTGGACGTGTTTTACACAAGAATACCCAGGGACCCTTTTTTAGTTGACCCGATTGCTGCTTTCTGGCTAAAGTGGTCGCTTGTCAAAGTTGGGAAAAGTAGGCAAAATCCATGTTGCACTTACATTTTAGCTAATTTTCTTTACAACGAAGAGCGGTTTCATAGTAATTAAAAAAGGGTCCCCAGGTATTTGATAGTGGAATCGAATGATCTGGCCGATGCCTCACGAAAAAATTTACTTTAGTCTGCAAAAAATCTGGAAAATTAAATTACTTCGAAAATGCAGTAAAATAATTTCCGAGAACTAAAGTTAGTTTCGTTGTATTCATTAGAAAGAGCAAATGTTAACCTGCAGTTTGATATAAAAATGGCTTCTTAACTCCAACGAATGAATGAGTAATAAGGGTTCAAAGTTGATGTCTCCAAAAGGAATCATCACCTTAAGGGGGGGGCTACTTGGATCAAATATTCGACCCTCTCCGATTTCGCTCAAATTGTGCCCATTGATACTCCCTAGGGTCCTACACAAACCATTGAAATTTGAGGCGACTTCGTCCAGGAACAAAAAAGTTACAGTCATTCAAAATTTCCAATTCCTATTGAAAATGGCCCAAAATCGGAACTTTAGATTTTTCGCTTCTTGCAATGATAACTTACTCAAGTCAAAACCGTTCGAAACATTCTATAGCTCATTTTGTAGCTAAATACAATCTCCAAAACTTGTCGAAGAGGTTTTTTCAAATTTCGACTACTAGTTGTTGTAGTAATCGTTTCTGTGAGAGAGCCCTAAAAATAAGTCAAAATGTGACATTTTCGAAATTTTTCGAAATTTACAAATATGCACAATATCTACATCAATCGATAGCTTTTTCAATTCTAAACAACTTTTCTTCTTGGCACAAACGTCCATTTTGTAGCTGTTTCAAGTTATAGGTCGAAAACCGTATCGTATTGTATTTAGATATTGTATTTAGCTACAAAATAAGCTATAGAATGTTTCGAACGGTTTTGATTTGAGTAAGTTATCGTTGCAAGAAGCGAAAAATCTAAAGTTCCGATTTTGGGCCATTTTCAATAGGAATTGGAAATTTTGAATGACTGTAACTTTTTTGTTCCTGGACGAAATCGTCTCAAATTTCAGTGGTTTGTGTAGTACACTAAGGAGTATCAATGGGCACAATTTGAGCGAAATCGGAGAGGGTCGAATTTTTGACCCAAGTAGCCCCCCCCCCTTAAGTTTGAATTCGTTCCCAAACTGTAGTGACATTTTAGAAGACGCTTTCGCGCCAGCCCAAAATTTACCCGAAAACTTCTCTCAGAAGGCCAAATTTTCAAAAATTTTTCTAAATATGTTAAATTTTATATATATCAATCGAAAGTCCTCATTGTGGGGAACATTTATTCTTCTTGGGCCATTGCCCGCAAATGCACCAAATTCAGATTACCGGCCGTCAAACTATTTTCGTGACCAAGGCTGTCCAGCACCAGCGCCTGTGCTACTCCCAAAAATCACTAAATAAATCCATAAAGTAAACTTTGCCCATTATAAAAGCCACCATAAATTCTTTGTTTGCATCAGTTATCAAACATTAGGTTTGGTTTTTTCCGAAAAAAAAGATTGCCGGAAAAACCTTTTTTCCGGTTTTTCCAGTTTAACCTTTTTTCCGATCACCCAAAAATTCACCAGTGTGCTTAAAGTTGCGTTACTTCATGTTTCCACATGCATGAAGCAGTTTGCAAAATATTTCATAGCCCCTACCGGGTAGTGCACATACACAAGCGCTTACAAAGGTTCCAGTATTGATTACAGGAATCTTCAGCAGTGCGATACTGTAGAGTAAACTACAGGTGACTTCTGTATACCTTTATGGGTTTGCGAGACTTGGCCTGTGGTTTTCGTAGGTAATAGGGTTGGTTTTTTTCCGGAAAAAAAGATGGCCGGAAAAACCTTTTTTCAAGTTTTTTCCATTTTTTCCATATTTTCCCTTTTTTTCCGGTCACCCCAAAATTACCCAATGAGTTAAAAGTTGCGCTGTTTCATGTTTCTGCACGCATATAAGCAGTTTTTAATATATTTAATTGCCCCACAGGGCTTATGCAATTACACACGCGCTTACAAAGGTCCTAGTACTATATATTGAGTACAGGAACCAATATATACTTTAAAGCAAACTATAGGCGTGTTCAGTACACCTTGGCAGCTCTACTTGACCTGGTCTGCGGTCTTCGCATCTTTCCTTTTCCGTTAGTCCGTAACACACTTTGTAAACTAAGCAAATCCAGACGTTTTAACAGTTTTGGGTTGAACACTCCACTGTTAAGCATAGAATCATTAACTCTACTTAAAAGGTACTCAATCATTCAACCTTCAAAAGCAAAAAATATTAATTTCTAAAATTAGCCCATGTTCATTAATATCACCTTATTAAGTCAGTAAACACCATTTTGGATTCTAATATCCTCATATCATAAATTAACTTTGAGAACATGTCCCGAATATTTTCCCATTTTTTTCCGATGCTTCAAAAAAACAGAAATACAATTCCGTCAGAATTAACACACCCCCACCTATGCCCACGGAAAAGGTTGCAAATAGTTCAAAATCGCCCGAAAAGTTCATAGAACATATATTCCACGTAAAAAGCGTCAAAATAACGTTAAGAATATTTTTCCATTTTTTTCCACCCTATCGGAAAAAATGGAAAAAAAACGGAAAAACCTTTTTTCCAATCCTCTGTTTTCCTCGCCCATCCCTATCAAACATACATACATACATACATATATTAAGTAAGTAAAGTAAGTAAGTTTATTAGTACAAGCACAAAAACATAAGTACATGTATGAAGACGGGAATATATATTATGTATTCATCGTTTTTGTAAAATTTTGCATTCATAAGTTCAGATTTATCAGCATCTAGCACATCCATAGTCTAAGACAATCAAGAAAACAGAAAGGACAAAGAAACAAAAGTATTTCGAGATGAAAGTACATATGTTGCTTCGGACTAAAGTTGTGCTTACACAGTACGGTGAACCTCTGTTGAGGCGTTGGGACACCGCCCTTAGGTACTGAAATTAAAACTTCTTGGGTCATTTTAGGTAATTAGATTTACAGAATCTAAGGATATTTACATCATTAAGAGCACGAGTAAAACTTTGCAAAGTTTCTTTGCAGACAACAGATTCGGGCAAAGAGTTCCATACATTTACAATACGGTTAGCAAAGAAAGACGACCTATGACTTGACCTTACTAATGGGGTTCTCAGTTTGAATTGCCGATCATTGCGAAGTCTAGTTGGTATCGCATACGAGAAAAATTCATTAAAATGTAGGTCAATTTTTCCATGTACGATCTGATAGGTAAGTTTTAAATCAGCAACAATTCGACGTAATTCTAAGTGTTCCAAGTTTAGGATTTGTAATTTTTAAGATATGTTAAATTTCGAATGTTAGAAATTCGCCTGGTAAAAAGTTTTTGAACTCTCTCTAATTTATCAATTAGGCCTACGTAGTGGGCGTTCCATATGGGAGAAGCAGACTCCAAATGTGGACAAATAAAACTTATATAAAGCCTTAATAAGATTTCACTGTTCCTACATTCAAAGGCTCGCAGAATTTGGCCCAAAACTTGTGTTGCTTTGACGGTTATTTTATTAACATGCTCGTGAGAATTGAGGTCATTGGTTATCCATATCTAATGTAAAAATCAAAATGAAACTAAAAAATGACAGAAAAGCTCAGTTTGTTATGGATTGTGATTCGTAGTCGAAGTATCTGATGTCTTGCTTATAAGCAATGTACCTGTAAGATCCTGAATGTGAATTATGAAACGTCCAAGCAATTGTATGAATGTTTGTCATGTAACTACCAGAGTTGCCAGTCAGTTTGAAACACTCAGAAATTCACAATTAGGGACATAGGTTCTAGTGTGGTTAGGGAATAAGTCTAGAAGTAACCCTACAATCCACCCAAATGACTTAAAATGAAATGGACTATCAGCGGAATGCAGCTTAATAAGTGCTAATCAGGGTTACCAATTAATAATGGAGGGGTCGTTACCCTTCCCGGGTCAGTAATAGGCCCTATCATCGTTCCTAGTGCATAATGGAGGAGTCGGTACTCTTCCCAGGCCATGAATAAGGCCTCCCATTGTCAAGAAGCTCATCAAAATTCAATTAAAACAGTTCAAAATTGTTGAAGAAAATAGATCTAAAGATGGGTATTGCAAAATAACTAGCAACTTAACAGGGGAACTCGATTTTAAAACATTTTATATTGCCAATAAGTGCAAATATTGGAAGATGGTTTAATAAAAGGTCATAATTCGTTCATTAGTCACATAAGATAATAGTAATTGATGTTCATATGTGGTAGTTAGGCTTAATTCGCAATAATTAGGTAGTAATTAATTAATTCTTGAAATTTTTGGTGAAAATATAATTTAAGCTCATCTGAAAGCAATTCTTTTCTGGTCCCGAAAATCCAAACCCGGTCTTTTAACTCCCAATATTGCGAAAGTTATAGGCCAAAAAAGTTTTGATTAGTTACGTTTTAATTTCATAACATTGGCCTTTTATGACCTTTACAACAAGACGTAACAATCACATGTTGTTACGCCCATTCACTTTTTCATTCATTCTCCTGGGCCTCTGTTGGCCCTCTCCCACCGAAGATTTGCCTCGCAGAGAAAGGAGTTTGCATACACCTGGGATGTGATAATAGGTTCGGAGGGGGCTTAACTCCCTCCCAGATAAATAAAATAAAATAAAAATTAGTTAGTCTTAGGTAGTTTCGTACGTAGAATAATAATATGTAGTTTTTAGTTTGCAGAAAATTACGTAACTCTTTGTATGCACATTTTTTGGCAACAATAATACCCTCTTGACTCGCTTGCTGGAAACACAGAGGTCCAGCGAGGGAGAGCAATTGTTGCTAGGATTAAAGAGCAGCATCCCTTGTTTTCAGCAGAAAGGTCAAGCCCAAGAGGAAAGAAAGGGGCTTGGAAACAAGGGAGCGCCTAAAAAACAATAAACTTAAAATTTATTAAAAAATATGTTCAAATCAACACTTAATGTTTAGTTTTCCATAATGGGCCGCGAAAAGCCTTCATTTTGTACTATTTTGTTTTCAATTTGCGAAAATTAATTTTTAAGCAGGAAATTTCCCCTTTGGTTACCTTTATGTGTTAACCAAAAAGCATAGAAAGTTTCCCCAAAATTCAGCTTGGGAAATTCATCAAAAAAGGGTCAGTTGGAGGGCCATAATTCCTTTTTCTCATTCATTTCGCCTCCAACGGACCAGCCGCTTCGCCAGCCCGCGTCGGGCATATGTTTTAAGATAGGGAGTTTCCAGAAACTTCTGGAAGTTTTCCCTCAAATCAAAGAGGTCCGAACAAAGGTCAAAGTGTCAGTGACCTGTCAGACTCCTGTCAGCTCACTGGAAAATTTAAAATCTTAGCCAGTGTTAGCCTGAGTCTTGGCCGAGAGCGGCCGTATTTTCTCTCCCGAGTGCAGTACACTTTCCCGTTGTGCCAGCGATTTGGCCGGGAACAAAAAGTGTACTTAGGACGCGAGTTAGAGACCTCCCCTGACCCACACAGGTCAGAGGAGAAGACCTGAGTCCCCAAGCCACGGCCTACTTGGCCTTAATTTTAGTAGGGGCTTCATGCCCAATTTTGTGCTTTTTTATATGTATTTTTCGGGGTTTTGTAGAGAATTGGGATTTTGAGTGGGGACCCTCCCCTGAGTTGAGTTAGGAGGTCCCTTGGTTACGACCTCAAATCAGAATTGAGTTAAATTCAGGAATTAATTCTCCCCACAGCCGGCAATTAGAAATTGCCGGCCATATTCGTTAGGAAGGCGCTCAAAAATCAAGATTTCTTTGCTTAATCATAACTGTTTCATTTTAGCGTTAGGTCGGCTTATTTAAAATTTTTAGGATTCAAAAATCAGAATTGTTTTAAACAGCTAATTATTGAGCTGTCTTGAGGGGAACGGCCGACTTCCCCGTAGATAATTTAGTTAAGTGGAAGCTGTCCTTAGCGGAATGTGTTTATGATCTGTTGTTTAGTAATAACAAGAGTACATAGTAACTAAGAATGTGACAAGCGTCCCACTCTTAGTTATTAGGCTGCAGACATCATCTGCACAATAACGGCTTACCCCCTACACAAATTAGACCCTAGTGACCCCTCCCACAAATGAGTACCAGGTACACAATTGTGTACCAGCACTCGCTTGTATGTTTACATGTTAAAGCTCAAAAGTGGCCAGCTGCTGATAGAATGTTTTTGGCTTCAACACGTAAACATACAGGCGAGTGCTGGTACACAATTGTGTACCTGGTACTCATTTGTGGGAGGGGTCACTAGGGTCTGTGGAGGGTGTAGGCCGTTATTGTGCAGATGATGTCTGCAGCCTAATAACTAAGAGTGGGACGCTTGTCACACTCTTAGTTATTATGTACTCTTGGTAATAATTGCCTAAAGGCCAGTTTACACCACCAAACTTTCGCCAAACCAAACCTTGGCCAAACTCAAGTTTGGTGCAAAAAGTTTGGCAAACTTTGTGTTTACACTACCAAACTTCGTTTGATCAAACTTCCTCCAAACTTTCACCAAACTTTAGGAGGGAACCAATGAAATTAAAGAGAATATGAGCGCCAACTTAAACATATTTAAATAGTTTCTTCCAGATTGTCGATATTAAAATGGTTCTTTCATAGGTGGCCTGAGTTTAGATGCTCCCCCATTCACAGATGTTTTTCTAGTAATTTTAAAGCAAATTGTAAACGATTGGAACATTAAAAGGTTTAAATAACATTGCTTCTATTGACTGGTAAAAGTGACAGTCAAGTGGCAAAATATAAACTTGGTCCTAGCAAAATTTTAGTACAATATATACTTCCTTTTTTAATTTTTAATAGTTCTTATTCAATTTTCCATTTAATATTTCCAATACTGCTTTCCAATGCATTACGTATGTATATACTTTAATTCTGAAGACTGGAAACCGTCTTTTTAAATCCTTCGGAAACAACACAAATAAATAGTACAAAAACAAAAAAGGTGACGAAGGGCGGAAACGAATGCATTAAGAATATCTATGCAAGTGTATATACATACATAGCACAGCCACAGGCATGTGACTGTTTGGTGGATTCTTATTGGTCAGTTTCACCAAACGTTTGGTGAAATTTGCTATGGGACCAAACTTAGTTTGGCAGTTTGGTGGTAGTTTGGTGGAAGTTTGGTGGACGTTTGATGTATGTTTACACCATCAAACTTCCACCAAACTTTTGCCAGACTTGAGTTTGGTCAAGGTTTGGTTTGGCGAGAGTTTGGTGGTGTAAACTGGCCTTAAGCAATCATTACTCGTTCAGCTTTCCCAAGCATTACCAAGTTTCAAGAGTTCTGAAATTATCAAACTTTGCAAAGTTATGAATTTCAAATAAAACATAGGAAGATGTATGTAACAATAGATCTAAGAAAATGCGCATACAATAAGTAGTTAGGTCTGTTAAGGAGTAGTTAGGGTTCATTATGCTCATATAATCGTATGCATATATATTTGTGTAGATTGTGATTGGGTGAATGAGACCCCCAAATTTACGTAAGTGGCTCAGAATGGGCAAATGCTCAGATATTAGGCAGGAATTGGGCCAAATTGAGTAGCAATTTGGCCCCTAACTAGTAATTAGAGCTTTATTACGTTTAAAACTTAGATGTATGCTTGACGCGAAACTGCTAGTTTTGGAGTAAATGTACTGTGAATTTTGCACGAATGTTGGAATAGTCGGTTGTTTGGAACGAGTTTGCAGCCTAGGGTCACGGGGACCCCGAATTAGGTCTGTAGGTCTGTTGGGTTTCCGGTCATCCGTGTAGGTTGCCCTGTAGCGGGGCTAGTAGGTTTGCCTACGTACTAACACCGTTACCACGCCCTGACGTAGCGGACGCGGAGACCGTGGCACAGATGGATAACTGACCGACTACAGGAGACGGTCGGGACAGCCTCGCCAGACAATATACGCAGATGTAATCCGATCCTAAGGGCGAGATGACTCGCACTCTCACTCACTCAGAATTGAACTACCTACCTAACAGGAGCTCAGAAATACTCAGCCCTAACTAAATACACTTTAATAAAGAACAGAATAACAAGTTATAGTAATAACAACACAATAAAATACTGGGATGAACCCTCAGACAAACACAAACAAACAACAAACAAACTTACTTACAGTTACAGAGGGTTGGGCGGACAAACCAACGTACGAAATGCTATGGGGAGAGCTGGGGGAGACACAGAATATATACAGTAATTAAAAGGGGAGAAATAGCAGAGAAACACAAGCGCACGTAATGACAGAATTATACAAGAGTGAAGGGGGAAGCGAGTGTTGGGTTGGACCCTCCCACGAGCTGTCCCATGTCTGCGGCTGTGACCCACACATTTCAAAAATGGATACTTAGTGAAAATTGTTTAAGGCTAAATGTTTGTTAACTCATTTGCAGTATCAAACACAGCGAAATTGCTGAAAATTACTAAATAAATTCACCACCTGCATTGAAGCATTGAAGCATAAGCATAAGCATTTTTCGAAAAAATTTTCGCCCTCCCCCAGAAATCTGTGCCCCACTCCAGACCTGGGGGAACCCCTCAGAAATTTTTGCATAAGGAAAAAGCCAGTATTTGTTTTATTAAACGACCTTCCCCCCCCTAAATTCGTGACCCCCAAAACCAAAGGGTGCCCCTTTTTGTACCAAATGAACGAACAAACGAAACTAAGATTGTCACTACAGCACCTCCGACCTGAAAAATTCCGGCCTGAGGTGGGGATCGAACCCACAACCTTTGGCGATCTAGGCCAACGCTCTACCGATTGAGCCACCCAGGCACAATCGAACCAAGCTTAAGGTGGTGATTCCTTTTGGGCACATATTGTTGGTTGACGGTTCAAATCAAGATGAAATTTAATGAAAGTTTCCAAAATAAGTTCTTTTAGCATAACACCCTCCTTGCAATCCCGCTTCAAAAATTCTACTTCTCCGCTCAGGGTGGTTTTTGCCGATTTTTTATAGTTGGACAGTTGCTGCAAATCTATGACTATATTCATTCGAAAGATCGTGTTGAGCTCATTTTTGCTTTTTGACGCACCTTTCTAGCTTTTCTCTATAGTGAGATATAGCTGATTTTCTTATTTTGGGGTTGAAAACTTGTCATTTTTGCTGAAATCAAATAATCCTCCATTTCTTAATCTACACAAGCTGTAAAATTAAACTAAGGGTGTCAATTTGAAGGTCTCGTCGAGGCCGATTATTCGTGGCATTGTAATCTTCTAAATGCTCTCCCGTACGCTGCTATCATAAGAAATGTGGTTTTTGCAAAAACATGACCAAATTTTTTCCAGCGATTGTGGAGCATTTACTATGCAAGCTAGGGGGTTGACACTGACTGGACGTGTTTTACACAAGAATACCCAGGGACCCTTTTTTAGTTGCCCCGATTGCTGCTTTCTGGCTAAAGTGGTCGCTTGTCAAAGTTGGGAAAAGTAGGCAAAATCCAGGTTGCACTTACATTTTAGCTAATTTCTTTACAACGAAGAGCGGTTTCATAGTAATTAAAAAAGGGTCCCCAGGTATTTGATAGTGGAATCCAATGATCTGGCCGATGCCAAACGAAAAAATTTACTTTAGACTGCAAAAAATCTGGAAAATTAAATTACTACGAAAATGCAGTAAAATAATTTCCGAGAACTAAAGTTAGTTTCGTTGTATTCATTAGAAAGAGCAAATGTTAACCTGCAGTTTGATATAAAAATGGCTTCTTAACTCCAACGAATGAATGAGTAATAAGGGTTCAAAGTTGATGTCTCCAAAAGGAATCATCACCTTAAGGGGGGGGCTACTTGGATCAAAAATTCGACCCTCTCCGATTTCGCTCAAATTGTGCCCATTGATACTCCCTAGGGTCCTACACAAACCATTGAAATTTGAGGCGACTTCGTCCAGGAACAAAAAAGTTACAGTCATTCAAAATTTCCAATTCCTATTGAAAATGGCCCAAAATCGGAACTTTAGATTTTTCGCTTCTTGCAATGATAACTTACTCAAGTCAAAACCGTTCGAAACATTCTATTGCTCATTTTGTAGCTAAATACAATCTCCAAAACTTGTCGAAGAGGTTTTTTCAAATTTCGACTTCTAGTTGTTGTAGTAATCGTTTCTGTGAGAGAGCCCTAAAAATAAGTCTAAATGTGACATTTTCGAAATTTTTCGAAATTTACAAATATGCACAATACCTACATCAATCGATAGCTTTTTCAATTCTAAACAACTTTTCTTCTTGGCACAAACGTCCATTTTGTAGCTGTTTCAAGTTATCGGTCGAAAACCGTATCTTCGTGATTTTTCAATTTCAGTGTTTTGGGGGCTCTTTCACAGAAATGATGACTACAACAGTTAGAAGCCGAAATTTGAAAAAAGCTCTTCGACAAGTTTTAGATATTGTATTTAGCTACAAAATAAGCTATAGAATGTTTCGAACGGTTTTGATTTGAGTAAGTTATCGTTGCAAGAAGCGAAAAATCTAAAGTTCCGATTTTGGGCCATTTTCAATAGGAATTGGAAATTTTGAATGACTGTAACTTTTTTGTTCCTGGACGAAATCGTCTCAAATTTCAATGGTTTGTGTAGGACCCTAAGGAGTATCAATGGGCACAATTTGAGCGAAATCGGAGAGGGTCGAATTTTTGACCCAAGTAGCCCCCCCTTAAGTTTGAATTCGTTCCCAAACTGTAGTGACATTTTAGAAGACGCTTTCGCGCCAGCCCAAAATTTACCCGAAAACTTCTCTCAGAAGGCCAAATTTTCAAAAATTTTCCGGCGTCGCCGGAGATTTTTACTCAATTTTTGCCATTTTTAACACTAAATCTGCTAATTTTTGGGATAAAAATCAACTTCTACACTGCGTGCCAGAAAAATAGCGGTATTTTTAGCATATTTTTCGAAAAATTTTCGCCCCCCACCTCAAAAAATTCGTTGCCCCTCGGACTATTGGGGGGGGGCCGGCGATTTTTCAAAATTTTTTAAATATGTTAAATTTTATATATATATCAATCGAAAGTCCTCATTGTGGGGAACATTTATTCTTCTTGGGCCATTGCCCGCAAATGCACCAAATTCAGATTACCGGCCGTCAAACTATTTTCGTGACCAAGGCTGTCCAGCACCAGCGCCTGTGCTACTCCCAAAAATCACTAAATAAATCCATAAAGTAAACTTTGCCCATTATAAAAGCCACCATAAATTCATTGTTTGCATCAGTTATCAAACATTAGGTTTGGTTTTTTCCGAAAAAAAAAGATTGCCGGAAAAACCTTTTTTCCGGTTTTTCCAGTTTAACCTTTTTTTCCGATCACCCAAAAATTCACCAGTGTGCTTAAAGTTGCGTTACTTCATGTTTCCACATGCATGAAGCAGTTTGCAAAATATTTCATAGCCCCTACCGGGTAGTGCACATACACAAGCGCTTACAAAGGTTCCAGTATTGATTACAGGAATCTTCAGCAGTGCGATACTGTAGAGTAAACTACAGGTGACTTCTGTATACCTTTATGGGTTTGCGAGACTTGGCCTGTGGTTTTCGTAGGTAATAGGGTTGGTTTTTTCCGGAAAAAAAGATTGCCGGAAAAAACCTTTTTTCCGGTTTTTTCCATTTTTTTCCATATTTTTCCTTTTTTTCCGGTCACCCCAAAATTACCCAATGAGTTAAAAGTTGCGCTATTTCACGTTTCTGCACGCATATAAGCAGTTTTTAACACATTTAATTGCCCCCTCAGGGCAAATGCAATTACACACGCGCTTACAATGGTCCTTGTATATATTGAGTACTGGAACCAAATATTTTCGGCAAACAATATATACTTTAAAGCAAACTACAGGCGTGTTCAGTATATACACCTTGGCAGCTCTACTTGACCTGATCTGCGGCTTTCGCAGGTAACACACTTTGTAAACTAAGCAAATCCAGACGTTTTAACAGTTTTGGGTTGAACACTAAACTGCTAAGCATAGAATTATTAACTCTACCTAAAAGGTACTCAATCATTTTACCTTCAACAGCAAAAATATTAATTTCTAAAATTAGCCCATGTTCACTAATATCACATTATTAAGTCAGTAAACACCATTTTGGATTCTAATATCCTCATATCATAAATTAACTTTGAGAACATGTCCCGAATATTTTCCCATTTTTTTCCGATGCTTCAAAAAACAGAATTACAATTCCGTCAGAATTAACACACCCCCACCTATGCCCACGGAAAAGGTTGCAAATAGTTCAAAATCGCCCGAAAAGTTCATAGAACATATATTCCACGTAAAAAGCGTCAAAATAACGTTAAGAATATTTTTCCATTTTTTTCCACCCTATCGGAAAAAAATGGAAAAAAACGGAAAAACCTTTTTTCCAGTCCTTTTTTCCTCGCCCATCCCTATCAAACATACATACATACATACATATATTAAGTAAGTAAAGTAAGTAAGTTTATTAGTACAAGCACAAAAACATAAGTACATGTATGAAGACGGGAATATATATTATGTATTCATCGTTTTTGTAAAATTTTGCATTCATAAGTTCAGATTTATCAGCATCTAGCACATCCATTGTCTAAGACAATCAAGAAAACAGAAAGGACAAAGAAACAAAAGTATTTCGAGATGAAAGTACATATGTTGCTTCGGACTAAAGTTGTGCTTACACAGTACGGTGAACCTCTGTTGAGGCGTTGGGACACCGCCCTTAGGTACTGAAATTAAAACTTCTTGGGTCATTTTAGGTAATTAGATTTACAGAATCTAAGGATATTTACATCATTAAGAGCACGAGCAAAACTTTGCAAAGTTTCTTTGCAGACAACAGATTCGGGCAAAGAGTTCCATACATTTACAATACGGTTAGCAAAGAAAGACGACCTATGACTTGACCTTACTAATGGGGTTCTCAGTTTGAATTGCCGATCATTGCGAAGTCTAGTTGGTGGCGCATACGAGAAAAATTCATTAAAATGTAGGTCAATTTTTCCATGTACAATCTGATAGGTAAGTTTTAAATCAGCAACAATTCGACGTAATTCTAAGGGTTCCAAGTTTAGGATTTGTAATCTTTGCAAATATGTTAAATTTCGAATGTTAGAAATTTGCCTGGTAAAAAGTTTTTGAACTCTCTCTAATTTATCAATTAGGCCTACGTGGTGGGCGTTCCATATGGGAGAAGCAGACTCCAAATGTGGACAAACAAAACTTATATAAAGCCTTAATAAGATTTCACTGTTCAAACATTGACACACAAAGCCTACATTCAAAGGCTCGCAGAATTTGGCCCAAAACTTGTGTTGCTTTGACTGTTATTTTATTAACATGGTCGTGAGAATTGAGGTCATTGGTTATCCATATGTAACGTAAAAATCAAAATGAAACTAAAAAATGACAGAAAAGCTCAGTTTGTTATGGATTGTGATTCGTAGTCGAAGTATCTGATGTCTTGCTTAAAAGCAATGTACCTGTAAGATCCTGAATGTGAATTATGAAACGTCCAAGCAATTGTATGAATGTTTGTCATGTAACTACCAGAGTTGCCAGTCAGTTCGAAACACTCAGAAATTCACAATTAGGGACATAGGTTCTAGTGTGGTTAGGGAATAAGTCTAGAAGTAACCCTACAATCCACCCAAATGACTTAAAATGAAATGGACTATCAGCGGAATGCAGCTTAATAAGTGCTAATCAGGGTTACCAATTAATAATGGAGGGGTCGTTACCCTTCCCGGGTCAGGAATAGGCCCTATCAACGTTCCTAGTGCATAATGGAGGAGTCGGTACTCTTCCCAGGCCATGAGTAAGGCCTCCCATTGTCAAGAAGCTCATCAAAATTCAATTAAAACAGTCTAAAATTATTGAAGAAAATGGATCTAAAGAAAGGTGTTGCAAAATAACTAGCAACTTGACAGCAGAACTCGGTTCTAAAACATTTTGTATTGCCAGTAAGTGCAAGTATTGGAAGATGGTTTAATAAAAGGTCATAATTCGTTCATTAGTCACATAGGATAATAGTAATTGATGTTCATATGTGGTAGTTAGGCTTAATTCGCAATAATTAGGTAGTAATTAATTTTTGAAATTTTTGGTGAAAATATAATTTAAGCTCATCTGAAAGCAATTCCTTTCTGGTCCCGAAAATCCAAACCCGGTCTTTTAACTCCCAATATTGCGAAAGTTATAGGCCAAAAAAGTTTTGATTAGTTACGTTTTAATTTCATAACATTGGCCTTTTATGACCTTTACAACAAGACGTAACAATCACATGTTGTTACGCCCATTCACTTTTTCATTCATTCTCCTGGGCCTCTGTTGGCCCTCTCCCACCGAAGATTTGCCTCGCAGAGAAAGGAGTTTGCATACACCTGGGATGTGATAATAGGTTCGGAGGGGGCTTAACTCCCACCCAGATAAATAAAATAAACTGAAAATTAGTTAACCTTAGGTAGTTTCGTACGTAGAATAATAATACTTAGCTTTTAGTTAGTCGAAAATTACGTAGTTCTTTGTATGCACATTTTTTGGCAACAGTAATACCCTCTTGACTCGCTTGCTGGGAACATAGAGGTCCAGCGAGGGAGAGCAATTGTTGCTAGGATTAAAGAGCAGCATCCCTTGTTTTCAGCAGAAAGGTCAAGCCCAAGAGGAAAGAAAGGGGCTTGGAAACAAGGGAGCGCCTAAAAAACAATAAACTTAAAATTTATTAAAAAATATGTTCAAATCAACACTTAATGTTTAGTTTTCCATAATGGGCCGCGAAAAGCCTTCATTTTGTACTATTTTGTTTTCAATTTGCGAAAATTAATTTTTAAGCAGGAAATTTCCCCTTTGGTTACCTTTATGTGTTAACCAAAAAGCATAGAAAGTTTCCCCAAAATTCAGCTTGGGAAATTCATCAAAAAAGGGTCAGTTGGAGGGCCATAATTCCTTTTTCTCATTAACTTCGCCTCCAACGGACCAGCCGCTTCGCCAGCCCGCGTCGGGCATATGTTTTAAGATAGGGAGCTTCCAGAAACTTCTGGAAGTTTTCCCTCAAAATCAAAGATGTCCGAACAAAGGTCAAAGTGTCAGTGACCTGTCAGATTCCTGTCAGCTGACTGGAAAATTTAAAATCTTAGCCAGTGTTCGCCTGAGTCTTGGCCGAGAGCGGCCGTATTTTCTCTCCCGAGTGCAGTACACTTTCCCGTTGTGCCAGCGATTTGGCCGGGAACAAAAAGTGTACTTAGGACGCGAGTTAGAGACCTCCCCTGACCCACACAGGTCAGAGGAGAAGACCTGAGTCACCAAGCCACGGCCTACTTGGCCTTAATTTTATTAGGGGCTTCATGCCCAATTTTTTGCCTTTTTATATGTATTTTTCGGGGTTTTGTAGAGAATTGGGATTTTGAGTGGGGACCCTCCCCTGAGTTGAGTTAGGAGGTCCCTTGGTTACGACCTCAAATCAGAATTGAGTTAAATTCAGGAATTAATTCTCCCCACAGCCGGCAATTAGAAATTGCCGGCCATATTCGTTAGGAAGGCGCTCAAAAATCAAGATTTCTTTGCTTAATCATAACTGTTTCATTTTAGCGTTAGGTCGGCTTATTTAAAATTTTTAGGATTCAAAAATCAGAATTGTTTAATTATTGAGCTGTCTTGAGGGGAACGGCCGACTTCCCCGTAGATAATTTGGTTAAGTGGAAGCTGTCCTTAGCTGAATGTGTTTATGATCTGTTGTTTAGTAATAACAAGAGTACATAGTAACTAAGAGTGTGACAAGCGTCCCACTCTTAGTTATTAGGCTGCAGACATCATCTGCACAATAACGGCTTACCCCCTACACAAATTAGACCCTAGTGACCCCTCCCACAAATCAGTACCAGGTACACAATTGTGTACCAGTACTCGCTTGTATGTTTACATGTTAAAGCTCAAAAGTGGCCAGCTGCTGATAGAATGTTTTTGGCTTCAACACGTAAACATACAGGCGAGTGTTGGTAAACAATTGTGTACCTGGTACTCATTTGTGGGAGGGGTCACTAGGGTCTAATTTGTGGAGGGGGTAGGCCGTTATTGTGCAGATGATGTCTGCAGCCTAATAACTAAGAGTGGGACGCTTGTCACACTCTTAGTTATTATGTACTCTTGGTAATAATTGCCTAAGCAATCATTACTCGTTCAGCTTTCCCAAGCATTACCAAGTTTCAAGAGTTCTGAAATTATCAAACTTTGCAAAGTTATGAATTTCAAATAAAACATAGGAAGATGGATGTAACAATAGATCTAAGAAAATGCGCATACAATAAATAGTTAGGTCTGTTAAGGAGTAGTTAGGGTTCATTATGCTCATATAATCGTATGCATATATATTTGTGTAGATTGTGATTGGGTGAATGAGACCCCCAAATTTACGTAAGTGGCTCAGAATGGGCAAATGCTCAGATATTAGGCAGGAATTGGGCCAAATTGAGTAGCAATTTGGCCCCGAACTAGTAATTAGAGCTTTATTACGTTTAAAACTTAGATGTATGCTTGACGCGAAACTGCTAGTTTTGGAGTAAATGTAGTGTGAATTTTGCACGAATGTTGGAATAGTCGGTTGTTTGGAACGAGTTTGCAGCCTAGGGTCACGGGGACCCCGAATTAGGTCTGTAGGTCTGTTGGGTTTCCGGTCATCCGTGTAGGTTGCCCTGTAGCGGGGCTAGTAGGTTTGCCTACGTACTAACACCGTTACCACGCCCTGACGTAGCGGACGCGGAGACCGTCGCACTCTCACTCACTCAGAATTGAACTACCTACCTAACAGGAGCTCAGAAATACTCAACCCTAACTAAATACACTTTAATAAAGAACAGAATAACAAGTAATAGTAATAACAACACAATAAAATACTGGGATGAACCCTCAGACAAACACAAACAAACAACAAACAAACTAACTTACAGTTACAGAGGGTTGGGCGGACAAACCAACGTACGAAATGCTATGGGGAGAGCTGGGGGAGACACAGAATATATACAGTAATTAAAAGGGGAGAAATAGCAGAGAAACACAAGCGCACGTAATGACAGAATTACAAGAGTGAAGGGGGAAGCGAGTGTTGGGTTGGACCGTTGGCGTCCCCTAGTGGAATTTTCCCCCAATCACGTAGCTCCCAAAGTCACGAGGGGGGACCCCTGGGGGGGGAGGTGTGCTCGCCGGTGTCCCGGGTGTGATTGGAGGGGGGGATGCGCCCACGGAAGGTTGACCGCCTCCCTCGTGGGACGGATGACCGCATTCACGAAACCTAGAAATAGCCGAATCAGGACTATGACAAAAAAGGAACAGTGGAAATAGCCGTAGGTAGTATTGTATGGGAGTCCGTGCGCTCTCTTTGGTTTTAGCTAGAAAATATCGCAGTTTTGTTGTATTGATTAACTAGAAATTAGTATTAACTGCTACGTGGAGAGTGGGGTGGTTGTTGGGGGGGCATAATATCGGACAACCTCCATCTGTTCTTGTTTTGTACTACGGCTAAATTATGTCAGTTTTAATCTCCAGTGTCAAAAGCCAAAAGAACAAATTAAACCAAAAGAAAATATATAAACCCGTGCTGAGATTCGAACTCAGGACCTCTGGTTTAAGAAGCCAGTGCTCATCCAGTTGAGCTATACGGATTATGATTAGAATTAGTTCAAGCCAGCTTATGTACGACAGCAACTTGGCAACCCAGCACATGTGCATTGAACAAATACACTGCATGTACAAATTACGCATATGTGGACGCAAACTTTGATCTTGATTTTCTCATGAACAGCTGGATGGTTTGAGCTGTTTCAAAAAGGAAAATGTTCAGCTCTTCAAACTCTACAAAATGATGTAACTTTTATACCAAATAATTGAATATTAGTTAATAAATACAACAAAGTTAACGTTAACACAGGAAGTGTTAAGCGTGCGCAATTGGTCAAATTGCGCACTGTTCAGTAAAACTTTAATTAATAATTTCTCATTAACTATTGAATATTTTCTGGTGCTGTAAGCGCAAAAAATGTTCAGTTTTTCGAGCTCTACAAAATGATGCCACTTTCATTCGGATTTGAGTTCATCAAAAATCCTTAAATTTATATATAAGTTTTGAACGAATTTAGAACATGCCCGAGTGAAAGGGTGGTAGTACGCGCGACTTCCACTCGCCTGGCTGCCGGGGTTGCCAGGACCGGATCGAATAGCGGTTAGGGACGTCCCCCATGGGCTTAGATAGGTAGGAATTTAGATATAGAAGTAGTTTGGTAAGTCGGTAGGTCGGTAAGTAGGGACTGCGTAGAATGGCTGCTGAGACAGTGAGTGAGTGAGTTTTTGCATTTTTGGCATAAACTGACAAAAATTTATATGCGAAAACTCACTCAAAATCAGCCAGTTAATTTTAGTTCAAAGCTACTCAGTTAATTTAAATAAGAAAATGGTTAACTATAGTGTCTTGAAACCAAAACAACCAATTATTATCAAAATTCTAGTTTAATATTACGTAAGCCTTAGAAGTAAGTAGATAAGCATTAATTAACTCAATTACAGTAATTGTGTAGCAGGTGACCATCTTCCAATATCAGAAATTCACCTAAAAACGCCAAGTTTTGTACATATTTGGGATGATCAGTCGCCCATGGGAAATAAACCTATTTCCCGTGGCAAATCAGCGAAATTAGGCCAAAAACCAGGCTGGAAATACAAGTATTGTTCAGTCATTTTGTCTGCTCAAGAGAGCATGTGAACTTCTGTCAGATTCTGTTTGTGTCAACCTAAAACGGCCCAGATGGCTCTGTTTGTGCGAGAAAAAGGTAGAAGCAAGTGAATTTTCAAATGGGTAGCAAACAGTGAATTTTTATACGTTTTCAGGATTGTCTCGTCCAATTGCAAGTTCAATCAGGCCCAATTGGGTCCAAAAAATAGGAGCCTTATGAATCATTTCGTCCAAGCGAGGAATTACGCCAAGTTCAACCAAATTCAACGAATTACAACCTAAAAATGGCCAGGAAGGCCCATTTGGTGACAAGAAATTATCAGAAACGGCTAACATTGTTAAAAATGCACATTTTGGGCCTAGAAAGCAAAAGAACGAGTAATGGTTGCTGGGTTCGATTCCCGCACCATAGCTTTTTGCTAATGGGTTTTAACCCATTTGATTCAGGTGCGGAAACGAGGCTACGTAGCTCTATCCAAATTTGAACTGCCCGTGGATCTCAGTCTTGTGTCTCTTAGATAGTCAGATCAGTTGCTCATTGGTGGACCGCAGAAGTCCGGATCAGTCATTTCAGTAGTCAGTCAGACAGTTGGAACCAGTCGATTTTGGAAGGTACATAGACGGCCTGTATTGCCGATTAGTGGATTAAGACGGAGACAGCGAGCGTAGTATGCTGCCTGATCAAAGTTGGAACTTAGACCTAAAGCCTCAAAAAAACGGAAAGTTATCTCTCATTCTCTCCTTTCAAAAGCGAACAATTACTTTTATCGAATTCAACATGGTTTCGAAGATTTCTATCTCTAGTTTCGTGTTGGGAGGCGATTCTCCCCTATCTCTGGCTTAATAGCCTGCCGCAACTCCTAAAGAAGAATCACGACCAGCGATAGTTGAACTTTGTGTGTGTAATTGTGCTAATTTTCATTAATTAGGAATAAGTAAGATAGAACCAGGAAACCCCCCAGTTTCTCTATTTCCTCAAAAGAAAACGCCGTACACTTACCCTTTCTAGGTGTTGGAGCGGACCTTCGGGAAAGCAGTGTCCAACATTCGGGGACTCACCCACAGACCGACCCCAGGTTAAATTTAATTAATATTTGTTGTTTTAGTAGTTTCATCTGTTTGTAGTTTGATAATCCGTTTTGTAAGGACGGATAAAGAGTCGCACAGTACAAGCATATAGGTGCACGAGAAAGCACATAGGTCTTAATTAGCAGAGTGTCGGAGACAGTGTAATAATTAGTTAATAGAGATCAAGTGTGAGAAAGAGAAGAAGAAGAGGTACCACCGAGCCTTGTCCCTAAAATACATACAAATTGGGTAATATTATCCTAAATTAGGATAATATTAATAATTAACTAAAGACGGTAACTGGCAACTCTGGTACAGTAATTGAGAACTGTACTGAACTGTAATTGTATCTGATTTGCACAACTTGTAACAATCGCTAGTAATAACCCTTATTGTATTTTAATTATCATTGTTTTGAAGTGCACCCGCTATAATTGTATCAATTCAAATAAATCATTGACGTGCTGAACCTAGAGTCTTAGTGTTGTGTAAAGAGGCGCGATTGTCTTCTAAAACCAGGCGCGATTGCCATTCCTCTAAGCTTATTTCTGCGTTTTTGCAGATTGCGTAGTTCTAAAGACAATCTAGGTTGTAGGTTACAATTTATTTTTCTCTCTGGCACATAAAGTTCTATTGCCGTCAGTAATACCCCTTTGACAATTTGTCAGAGGTATTCAGCATCCAAGCTTCCTTATTTGCTAACGTTTTACTCCCCATAACCCTATTTTCATCTATTTACCCAACCGTGTTTTTTCATTAACGATGGCTAGAAACAAATCCGAATCATTTCGTCAGAACTGCTCTATCTGTTCCGGTCCAATCGGGTCTAAAGACTTTACCATACCGTGCGGTCGTTGTCCATCCGTTGCCCATTCAGCCTGCCGCGGGGTTAACGATAAACGGTACGGTCGTGGCAGTCTACTGGCGCTTTGCAATATATCAGTATCCTATGCCCTACGTGCGATTCGACCAACGGAGTTGCGGTGGGAAGCTGCGGAGACCAATTAAGTACTTTGTCCCCTGGCAATGTGCAGCTGGCTGGTCGAACTACCCAAGCTTTGAGTGACTTGTCGGCTTCGGTTACGTTAACCGTCAAGTAGATTCTGCCGACAATGATTCGTGAAATTCTTGGAGCAGCTAACCCCTTTGATCCAGTCAGCCGTAACGCTCTCTGGCCAATTAGAAGGAAAAACAGCTGAAGAAAAACAATCTTGTGGTAACTGGGTTGCCTGATTTTAATGCGAAAAAGAATTCAGATCCTGTTCCTATGGTGGAAAAATTATCAGCTGGTATCGACCGTTCCGTCGTCACTGATATATTCAGAGATGGAGAAGTTGGAACCCCGAAGGGCCGTATAGTGAAGGTTAAATTTTCTGATTTGGAAGTCCGCCGATCATTCCTGACCTATAAAGGATTCAGGAAAATTGATAAAGCCTATGCCAAAGTCTGGGTCAGGCCAGACCTGACTTATGAAGAAAGGGTACGTGATCGGGAGTTAAGAAATGAATTATTATTCTTATTAAGCATGGAAAAATTGTTCTTGCAGCGCCTTCACCTCCTGACCACGGCCATGGCCCGCCTGATGGTACGCCGAACGGTGAGCCAAGGACAAACCGTCCAACTGTGTCTGATGGTGGTGACCATGGTACGAATACAGTCGATCAGGGCATTCCCCCCACCTCACCCACTGACCCAAATGGGTAAGTGGCAGTAATGGCGTGGGACTTCGAAGCTGCAGATGTGTTTTGCTCAATGCAAGATGTCTGACCAATAAATTATTAGATTTTAAAAACGAAATTATACAGTCTAATCCAGCGTACGATTTCATATTTGTGACTGAAACCTGGTTAAATGATAATGTTACAGCTCAAGAGCTATACGCAAATAGATATAGAATATTCAGAGCTGATCGCCCTGACCGACTGAGAGGTGGAGTCGCCATGTTAATTCATAAAGCCTATCCAAGTGTGCTTTTACGTAGTTGTCATGTTAGCGGTTGTGATTTATGTATTGTTGAAGTTAAAATTTCGAATGCTTGGATTAAGGTTGTGCTTGCATATGTCCCCCTGGTACTAATAATAAACAAATTCAGGAATTCTGCTAGACATGTTTAGACATTATTCCTCGTAATAAACATGTTATAGTACTTGGTGATTGTAATCAGCCAGTGATAGACTGGGACATATTGAATGCACCGGTGATACTCCGGTAGGCGCACACCTTTCAATTTTTCGCAATTGTCAGAAATGCTCTACTCCGGTAGGCGCACACCTTACAAAACTGAGGGCATACTGTAAAACGCTCTACTCCGGTAGGCGCACACCTTACTAAACTGAAGGTTTACTGCAAAACGCTCTACTCCGGGAGGCGCACACCTTACAAATAGTGATTTCTTGTACTGGTGATAATATGTACTAAACTGATTGCAAACTAAAATCGCACAACTGTTACAAAATAATTAATCACCGCAATATGACAAGCAGGTGTAGATAATAATGATAAATGGAATAATAGTTAATAATAATATGTGATAATATGTAATGTGTGATAATATGTACTAAACTGCTGCCGCAAACACTTACTTACACTTACGTAACGTTTGTATAGCAAAAATTATTGCAAAATTTAAATTTTCCAGAAAATTTTTGAAAATTTTCGATTTGTACCCCCAATTTCCAGGCCCCGGTACCGGGGCCAAGGTGGCCCCGGCCCCGGCCGGGGCCACGATGAGGTCCCGGCGCGGCCCCGGTGCATCTCTAGTTGCTACTACTGTGGCTAGATGTAATTTGCTTCCTCTTATATAGCGCCAGAAAGTCCACATAATTACAGAATGTCTCCTAAAATTGGCGCCTGTAACGGCTGAACTTACCTTTTCAATGAATTTGTGTTATATTTTTCTTTAGCATTTAATTCCGACAACTACATCTACACCTGCTTGTCATGTTGCGGTGATTAATTATTTTGTAACAGTTGTGCGATTTTAGTTTGCAATCAGTTTAGTACATATTATCACCAGTACAAGAAATCACTATTTGTAAGGTGTGCGCCTCCCGGAGTAGAGCGTTTTGCAGCAAACCTTCAGTTTAGTAAGGTGTGCGCCTACCGGAGTAGAGCGTTTTACAGTATGCCCTCAGTTTTGTAAGGTGTGCGCCTACCGGAGTAGAGCATTTCTGACAATTGCGAAAAATTGTAAGGTGTGCTCCTACCGGAGTATCACCGAATGCACCTAACAGTACCACTTCTGAAAAATTTTTAGAATTCACGGTAACTGCTGGCCTTAAACAATTGATAACAGAACTCACTCGAATGAACAATATCTTAGATTTAATTCTTTCATATGAACCGAATGAAATTTCTGTGGTAAGTGTAGTGGAACCTTTCTCAAATAGTGACCATCAAAAGGTCGTGTTTAGTCTGAACTCAAATTCAACGATAATGGCTAAAGAAGTTAAGTGCAACCGTAACGCAAATTTTGAATTGATGAGAAACTTAATAATATCTACGGATTAGGAAAATTTGGAGATAGCTTGGATGTTGAATACCTCTGGCAAATTGTCAAAGGGGTATTACTGACGGCAATAGAACTTTATGTGCCAGAGAGAAAAATAAATTGTAACCTAAAACCTAGATTGTCTTTAGAACTACGCAATCAGCAAAAACGCAGAAATAATCTTAGGAGTAAGTACAAAAGAAATGACAGTGTTGCGACAAGAAAGAGAAATCTCTCATACCCCCTCTGTGTCAAAGTTTTGGGCACTCATAAAATCAAGCTTGAATAAGCAGGTTGATGAAATTCCAACCTTAACAGTTAATGGAGCAAACATTGTACACATCAACAGTTTTTGTAAGTGATGATGGCCAAACTGTCCCAAATCATTATGCGCAAGACATTGTTGAAATTGATCAGCCTACAGTCACAATAACGGAAGTTGAAAAGTCAATTTCATCTCTAATAAGATGTCAGCTGATTTAATTCCGCCGTTAAAAAACTAAAGCACGAAATAAGCCCATTGTTAACTGTAATTTTTAACGTCTCGCTGAGAACATGCACTGTCCCTCGAGAATGGGTAAACGCTAATAAAACGCCTATTTTCAAAAAAGGAAATAAAAATTGCCCTGAACATTATTGTCCTATAAGTTTAACTTCCTCATCCTAGAGAACCCTTGAAAAAGTACTGAAGCCAAATTATATTTCATTTGCAAACAAATAGTATTCTGTCTAGTGATCAGCATGGTGGATTAACAAAACGATCCACTGTTACACAACATCTTACTTGCCTTAATGATTGGTCGAATATTTTAGATAAAAGGAAATGCAAAGTTATAATCTATCTGGATATTACCGAAGCATTTGATACTACCCCCCACGTCAAATTATTACAAAAGTTACAGTACGTAGGAGTCAGAGGAGAACTGCTAACTTGGTTTCAAGCTTTTCTCACTAATAGATTTCAAAGAGTTAAAGTAGGAAACTAATTTTCTGATTGGACCCCTGTAGTTAGCGGAGTCCCGCAGGGATCAGTTTTAGGTCCAGTTTCGTTTTTAATTTATATAAATGATTTGATAAAATTACTCCTAAACTCTACCATTAAAAGTTTTGTGGATGACGCCAAATTATTTTTCACAGTTAACAACATGGCTGATGTTCAGTCCATTGAACAAGATCTAGATAAAATTGTCTCCTGGGCAACTGAGTGTCAGTTACAGTTTTCAGTACATACGTGTGTAATACCAAGAGTACATAATATATAAGAGTGTGGCAGCAGGCAAGGTCTCTGTTATCAGCTCAAGGTACATGCTATGCACGCTAACGGCTGAACCCCCACAAACGTGCATGCTCACTTCAAAGAAAATAGCACGCTATCTTTGCGTTATAAAGCTCGAAGCAGACACAAATTGGCGCAGGCGTTGTGTTTTCGAGCTTTAACACGTAAAGATACTGTGAATGAGCGCACAGAAACGTGTACTGGGTACGCATTTGTGGGGGATCACTAGGTACACGTTTGTGGGGGGTCAGCCGTTAGCGTGCAGAGCATGTACCTCGAGCTGATAACAGACAGCCTGCCAGCTGTCACACTCTTATCTATTATGTACTCTTGGTAATACTAACACTTGGTAGCCCTGGGTTTCAGTTTAATTTGAATATGCTCGATGTCAATTTACCGCACGTAAAGGTCATTAAAGACTTAAGAGTATGGATAACCAATGACCTCAAATTTCACGAGCATGTTAATAAAATTCGTAATTAAATAAAATTCGTAAATAAGTTTTATTCGTCCACATTTGGCGTATGCTTCTCCCGTATGGAACCCCCACCAGGTAGGCCTAATTGATAAATTAGAGAGAGTTCAAAAACTTTTTACCAGGCAAATTTCTAACATTCGAAATTTAACATATCTGCAAAGATTACAAATAATAAACTTGGAACCCTTACAATTACGTCGAATTGTTGCTGATTTAAAACTTACCTATCAAATCGTACATGGGGAAATTGACCTACATTTTAATGAATTTTTCTCGTATGCGCCACCAACTAGACTTCGCAATGATCGGCAATTCAAACTGAGAACCCCATTAGTAACGTCAAGTCATAGGTCGTCTTTCTTTGCTACCCGTATTGTAAATGTATGGAACTCTTTGCCCGAATCTGTTGTCTGCAAAGAAACTTTGCCAAGTTTTACTCTTGCTCTTAATGATGTAAATATCCTTAGATTCTGTAAATCTAATTACCTTAAATGACCCAAAAAGTTTTAATTTCAGCACCTAAGGGCGGTGTCCCAACGCCTCAACAGAGGTTCACCGTACTGTGTAAGCACAACCTTAATCCGAAGCAACATACATACTTTCATCTCGAAATACTTTTGTTTCTTTTTCCATTCTATTTTCTTGATTGTCTTAGACTGTAACGTCCCAGAATCTACTGCCAAATCTGAACTTATGAATGCAAAATTTTACAAAAACGATGAATACATAATATATATAATGGAGGTTTACCTCTATGAGGAGCGTTATCATCGTGACCTTTTACACAGCAAAAAAGCAGTAAAATTAAAATCTAATAACAAGTACGCAACCAAAACATTACTCAACTCTCAATGAAATCAATAAACTAAAATAATAATATGGTGAAGTACATAACATAGCAAACCGAATAACAAAGGAAAAGTAGTAGTTAATAACTCAGTCGTACAATTAATAAAGTAGGTGATCTACCAGAATAAGTGTGGGCATGCACCTCCTATTTTCAGTGACTGGTTTAACTTAGTGTGTCTCTGCCGGGCCTGTCACACAATATCTTGATTTTTTCTTTAGGTAATCTGGGGTGCGGAGCGGGCGTAATCCGGGGTAGGGTGCTCGACTGCATCCTTGATAGTCACAATTAAATTATCTTTGCCCCCCGCGTCCCTACCCACTCCGACGCCCACAGTTCCGGAACTGCGAGGGGTCACGTCGGGGAAAAGGTAGCCCATTAAGTCCTTAATAGTCTCTTATCAGCTTCCTCAGCCGGCCTTCCAACCTAAAACCAAACTTAGTAGAAATAACCTTATTTTTCTCCAACCTATTAACCAGGTTTAGTAATTTTCTTTTAGAGTAGCCTTTACCCAAAACATTTCCGATAAGCTTTTCAACTCGGGATTCAACAGAAGCACAACAATTAGATAAATTTACGTAGCGACAGATTTCGTTTATAAACTACGGCGTAACCGCATTTTTCTGCGATATTTCCTAAAATGTTAATCATCGTGATGACTTCAAAGTTGAAGTCATCCCGTTTGTCGTATATACCGTAGTTGAACTGGTTGTTAGCTCTGCAGTAGTTTTTTAATCTTACCAACACCTTTTTCAGTGCCCAGTACAGGATTTCAGACGCAGGTTTGGTGGTGCATCGTTTGCTTGCTACAATACATATGAAACCAATTGGATTCTTATGGAACTTAGGTGTGAGTTGTATGTACGGTAACTTTTGGATAATTTCCGTTACCTTTGCTCCATACTTACCGCTCTCTTTAACCATACGTTTGACTATGTCTGTGGCTGGAGCATCTACAAACTCATAAGTACCAACTCCTCCTTGGTTTGAGCTAACTTCCGCCATTAGTTGCTGCATGTAAAATCTTTTACACACAATGGCGTAGTTCTGTGCAGCTTTGTCAACAACCGTGATAACAAACCTCTCCTGTAATTTCCTTACCGCTTCCTTAAGATGTTGCTCATCATCGTGTATATTATCCATAAGTTTAAACTTCCCTGTTTCCTTATTCCATTGTTCAAGAATGCTTTCTATCCATACGTTGAAACTACTTCTTGACGTACCTGTTTTGGTTGCGGCTTTGTTAGCATATCTGATCAAGCCCGTTCTCAGGGCTTCGTAACATTCCCTTCTGTCTAACTTACGTCGTAATCTGTACTTTGTTCTTTCGCCAGAACACTTCTTAGCATAGAATCCTCAACTATATTCAGATTACCTGTTACTACATGTTGGTGGTGAGGATCCTTAAAGGACGATGTAGCACATTCACATTCGGGTAGGTTAGTTATGTTACCAGTTTGATCCAGCCAAATTTCTTCACTGCATTGTTTGTAATTAAAACATTTTAGGGCAAACGGCATATCGTAGGAGTAGGTGATCATTGGTTTGGCTAAAGTTACCTGGTCTTTGACTGGCCAATTCTCTATAGCTTGGGGGTTGCTTATAACCGTGGTAGGGTTGACCATGTCGAAGTACTTATTAGCAAATGTATGATACACAGCTGTTTTCTGTTTGTTTCCTTACCGTTAATCATCTGGTTGTGTAATTTAGCTTTGCATAATTTCGTATGCAAGGTCATCCAGTTGGTGGTTCTTGCGTTCTGCCAAATGCAGGTACAGCTTCGCTATTGATTTCTTGTTCCATGTGTTGAGATCCATATTTAACGTGTTTCTCACTTGCTTCCCGTTATTGGTATAGTCCCTGTGATAGTTCCTTACATAGTCAGCTGGGTCTTGGTTGGTGGTCCTTTCACATCTGCGACGTTTCTTACTTCTTTCTTATTTTCACGTTTCGATATAAAATTATGCTGAATGGGCTGATCAAGTAGTTGACCCGCCATCCTGTCATTGAGACCAAAAGGGTATTTGGTCTTTAGTTTCTTGATCCAGAATGATTCTCTGTCCAATCTGTCTTTACCATTTGTTGTATGCGGAAAGTTCTCTATAACACGCACTTACATATTGCATTCTGCAGTTATCGCAAGTTATTAAATAAATTACGTTAGTGCTTTCACAGCTGTGCACGGTGGAATTATCATATGAAACTGACAGATATTTCTTAGCATTGTAGGTACTTTGAAATTTAATACCATCCTCTACGTATTGTGAAATGGTGTTAATTTTGGAAATTATTTCATGAATGATGAAATTATTCTCGAAACTTAGCTACTTTGATAGTTTATAAAGATGGAGAGATGTTCAAAAGTTGTAGTTATTAGTCTTGGTTGGGAGTTGCTATCATTCAGTTGGGTGTGTGGGCCCCATATTATCATAGTGGCAGCTGAGACTTAGGTGTTGTTTTGGTACGGTTTTGTTAGTTGAGTTCAGATAATTGTTTGAGTAATTTTGTATGTTTTCGATGAAAAATGTTGTTCAATAATTTAGTGTAAATTCAAGATTAAAGTATCGTGTTAATTTTGTTAGTTTAATTAAGGTTTTATTAGATAGGCACGAGGAGGAGCGGTAGGCATGCACTACCGATTGTGAACCTGCACAGTAATTAGTCAAGTCTCTCTTATTAGCAACGAAGTACAAGCACAGACAATAACTTCCTTTTTTACAAATTGGCGACCGTGAGATGCGGTAAATGCTATTTTTTCGCCTCCTCATACTCGTGCCAGATCAAAACAGTTAGCAGATAAAGTTTTTCTTTTTGATAATTTGCCTGCTTTTCAGGCACCTGAAGTTATGTCATGTCTCAGTCTGCCGCTGTCCCCAGCAGTTCGGGGGTTGGGGGAAATCTCCCCCAACCAACTACGAGTTTGGGGGGTTGGGGGGCTCCACGTCCATCGTTATCTGGGTTGGGTCGGGGCTTGCCTGGTCCCTCCCCAGTGGCCCCAACACCCAGTTCCGCTGTCGTAACTGTGCAAAATTCATACAGTTCGGGGGTGGGCCGGGGGAAGTCTCCCGGTTCCCACTACTCGGCCCAGTTGGGTCAGCCCTCACCGGGGGTGGCCCCAAATTCAAATATTCAGTCTGTAGGTTTATGCTGCTATGTTGCATCAAACTTTTGGGGGGCCTATGGTTACAGTCACAGAGCAGTCAGTCACCCATGCCGGTTTGGGGGGTTGCTCCCCCCACGGGTGTAGTCCTCCCCCCCCGAATTTCAGAGGACCTTGCATCAGAGGTTCAGGCCCAGTGGGCTGGAGTTGATCCTACAACTCTTCGAATTGTGCGCGAAACGACTGTTCAGGATATTGAGGGGGCAGGTCCCCACTATGGTGTGTCGGTCCCGTCGGAAACTCGGGTCCGTACGGTAGGAGCTATTTCGGCCGAAAATTCTGCAGAAACTTCTGTTCAAGCAGTAGGGTCTCAAATTGTTTCTCGTTTTGCATTACCGGCTCCTTTATCGGCAGATACTTGTCAGTCTGATTTTCCGGCGGGGAGGGCTCTTCCTGAGGGGGGAGGGGGCTTTGCCTCTCCCTCAGATGATACGGTTGTGCAGGCTGGTACGGGGGGGAACAAAATTTGGCAGTCCCTTCAGGTCAGCTCGCGACGAATGCCACCTCCCAGTCCTCCAACGAGCGATTCATTGATAGTGCCTATCAGAGGGTCTTGAGTCCCAACCAAAATTTGATGGACCCCCAAGGAAATTCTCAGGGATTGACCGGCGTCGTGACGGGGACGCATGATACGCACCCGATTCTGTTGGGCTATGCTGGAGCGATCTATACGCAGTCTGTCCCATTGAATCAGCCGGTGGGTGGCTCAGCCCCACAGGATAATTCCTCTGAATATGCCTCTCCCCAGTCCCAAATTCCAGTGCCGACTCCCCTCCCAGTGACGTCTGGTCCCCGAATCGACCCAAATTTAATTATGATCCGATCAGATTCACAGGATTGCATTCCAGTGCCGCCGTGCTCACATGACGCAGTCGGCATTCCGGGACCCTACCCTCCAAAATCTCCTGATGAAATTTATCCTGTTGTACCGGATCCAGCTACCCTTAATCCGCCTGTGGTGTCTCCTGAATTTTATGTCCGCGAACCTGGGCAGGGAGGCCCCTCCTACCTGACCCTGCGGCCGAATACGTACGGCTATCATTTGTATCAGGGGGCGTGTATGGCCGGCCCTCAGCCCGGGTTGGAACGCCACATGCCTCAAGTCCGACGTATCCCTGACCCGTCGCGTGAAAAAGTGGACCAGTATGCGCTGAAATTACCTAGGACATTTCAATATGACGTTTTGCAGAGACAAGTCCACGAGAATCCTACTGTCATGAATTGGAACGTTCGGGCATGTGGGATCCAACCCGGCAGGATCTACAGGGACCAATACCGAATCCGTACATGCCTGGGCCGGCGCCCCTGATCCAAATGCTGATGCCTACTATTTGGCCGCAGAAACGGTGGCACATACCCAGACTTATGACTATGTGGCCCAACATCAAGTGGTTACCCCTGGCCCGGGGCCCTCGGCCCCTGTGCGGCCCCAAAACTTGGTTTGGATCCCGGTTGCGGGTGCAGGCCAGGGGTTGGGAGGGCCCCCCAGGGGACTATCCGGCCACTGGTCCAAAATATGGGTCAAAATGTGGGGTTTGCCCAGAATCCTGCAGTTCAGCCTACGAGGTTTGTCTATCCTCAACAACGACCTGTGCTACAACCTCGGATCCCTCAGGCTCAGAGGATAAATCCTCCACCTCCCCCGCCTGTTCAATTGGTTCCCAGACACCCGGTCCCTCGTTTGACGGCTGCCCCGGGAGCCAATCCTCCAAATTCCCCTCCTCCTCCGCCTCCGGGCGTGCGACCTCCTCTGCTGAGAGCGGTTCTCCCGGCTCCGCGCCAAAGGTCGCCCCACAACCTGTTTTGTCGACTCAAACGTACGTATCCCATCCAACTCCGTCGACAATGCAGGCAACGGATTCTTCAGTGGCCAAGCATGATGCTTCACTTTATAGAATGTATATTGATATTTTACGTGACATTCCTCGATTTGACCCTGATCGGATGTACTTGGAGGATTGGCTCCCCAATTTCAAATCTGCGGCGACTATTCACAAGATTCCATCAGAGCAATGGGCACGGCTGCTATTCAATAAGCTAACTGGAAAAGCCTTGATTTACGCTTCCCGTTGTGGACCTGATGTCGCAGATACATTTGAAGGATTTGTCAATTTGCTGAAGTCCCAATTTCCTCGACCACAACTGTCAATCCGGGACAGATACGTATCTTTCGCTAGAAGGGTCCAGCGTCATGGGGAGTCGGTACGCAGATATGTTTCAGAGTTGCAGGCTCAAGCCATTTCCATTTGGCCGGATGATGCCTTGGCACGCGAACAGCAATGTGTCCAGCAACTTTTCGCTGGAATCACGGATAAAACCTACATCAGTGACTTGGCTCCGCTTTTAATTGACCACGCCCCCACTATGGATCAAATTCTACGTATAACTGACAAATTGGATTCCCGGGACTCAAGACCTTCTGAAGAAGATACCCTGTGCTATTCAATGCCTCTGTATCAAGTATCTGCTGATGATATGGTTCAAAATGATTCCAATCCAAATTCCAAGCCTGCCGTGGAAAAACCCAAGGACCTGGCGGGTGGAGTTCGCATGGAACCAAGGGAAATGCGTGATTGGGTGGAACAGCAGATCCGGGATCGGTTCAACCAGATGGAAGAAGAACGAAAACGGAGATTGGGACCTGTTTGTAAGTTTTGTAAGAGGAAGGGGCACCCCCCAGAAAAATGCTGGGACAAATATCCTGAGTTAGCCCCCCCAGATTATAAAGTTCGCCCTTCACCTCGGCGGGTCAACTATGTGGGGGATGGGGCGTACGTATACCCCCAGCAGTACCAGCTTGCACAGGGTTATTATCAGCCGCCAGTACAGGCAGCCTACTATGAACAGCCTACGTACGTATATACTCAGGCTCAGGCTGATCCACAGGTGGTTCAGCAAGCCTCTCAACAGGCGTTGGTCCCAGTCCAGCAGCCAGTGCAGTATCAGTACCAGGCTCCGGTGGCCCAGCAGGCGCCCCCACAGGCCCCTGCTTCCAGTCGGGCGCAGGCACCTGCGGTGGTGGCTTGCGCGGGGACGCCGGTGCAGGTGGCGCAACAGTCGGCTGTTCAGGTTGCGGCGGTCCAGGCGGGTCCTCCTGTTTCGTATGCGGGTTTTACGCAGGGCCCCACTCAGACTCCGACTGTTGCAACTGTCCAAATTTCGGAACCTATTTCGGTTCAGCAAAATTCGACTCCAGTTCAGGCTCAAGTTTCAGTACAAAGTGTACCATCTCAAGATCAAGTTATGCAAATTGTGTCTCCTTTTCACGTTGGTATGATTGAGGATTTTACAGAACCATCGGGTCCTCACGTTTTTGGCATAGACTCTTTGTCAGAATCTTCTTTGGTAGAGGACAGGTTCATTCATTTGTTCAATATGGCCACGCAAAATTTTGTAAAATTGTCATCTATTCATACTACTACGAATGCTTTTATGGATACGTATTTTCGGGAAATTCAGAAGCAGTTGCAACAGATGTCCCAAATTTTGTATAGGCTATATCCGGGGAAGTTAGATTCCAAAATTGCTGAAGCGTCTGCTCTCCCTCCCGAAACTTGGTGTTCGGGGGCATCCCCCATTCTAGCGGGCTTTTTCCCTTTTGAACCGGCACAGGTGACTACTCAAACGGTGGGCACGGAGACGGAGGTTCTCCCCGAGGAGGGGAGGCCCCCAGCTCCAAAAGGCCCGGACAAACCTTTTCATTCGGTGACTCTGGCTCCCAAAAGTCCTACTGATTGGGACTCAGAAGTGATTTTAGCTGCTGGGGACAACACGCCGGCCATAAAAGTTGAGATGGGCGGCCAGAGTTTCCTGGCAATAATTGACTCGGGGGCCTCAATATCTATTGTTGGTCCACGAGTATTGGAAAGGTTTGCCCGGGCCGGTGTCACGGTTCGACTGCAGGAACTTGATGCTATTTCTGCGGTGACTTCAGCAAATGCTCCACTAAAATTGACCTCAAAATTGTGCGCTAAATTTGTGGTTGGCTCGGGTCAGCAGGGGGCACGACATATTTTTGAGTGGTATTTTTCTGTCGCTCCGGATTTTTATAGAGAAATTTTGATTGGCACGGATATGATGAAACATTATAATTGGGACTTGCTTTTTTCTCGAAAATCACTCTACTTTCCAGATCCAACAGGTGCAGGGGTCTTTCAGCCATTGCTGTCTCCTGAGGAAATCCGTGCAGAATGGTTTTCGAATCCAAAAGCTCAGTCGGCGGCAGTTATGGCCATAGATACCGTCGTGCCCCCGACCTCGGAGGTATGGGCACCTGCTCTTATCTCCTCCCAAAATTTTGCAAACCTGTATTTTTTCGAGCCTCTTGAATCTTTTATTCAAGAAAGTAGAGTTTTACCTTATGCGGGGGTAGTGGAGCCTACGGGTAATAAATTTCAAATTTTGGTGGCAAATCCTACCTCGACAGCGGTGCGTCTCCCTAAGGCCACAATTGTCGGCTCAGTCGAACCTGCGGCTGATTATTGGGCCCAGGATACCCAATTCTCGGTTCCGCTGGTGGTGTCTCAGGCCCGCGCAAACTTGTACCCGTTGGGTCACGAAATGCTGTTTGCCGTGGACGTACGTATGGGGGCGCCCCCACCTCGGGTGGAGTTACCTTTTGACATGTACGTACGTGAAAATACTCTTGAAAATGACATTGTCTTTCACTGTGAAGAGGCAGAAGATTTAGTCCATGATTCTGAAATGTTTTCTCAAAAGGATGAAACTGATGAAAGTGGGGTTTTTCTTCGGACCCCTTGTCTCCCCTAAAAGAGGGGGTAGGCGGGGAGGGTGATGTAGAACTGGAGGAGAAGCCTCTAGAAGTGGTTTCAGGAAAAGCTGCCCTGATTAAGGGTTTTTCGTCTCCTCCTAATCCCGAAGAATGTTTGAAAGAGGAGGTGGGTCCGTCTAAAGAGGGGGTAAAGCCCCCTATCCCTGAGACACCCCAGCCTCTGAAATCGTGTTTGTTTGAGGGGGGCGACCTTGCGCCTCTCCCCTCGGGTTTTTCTACTCGTCTACCGTTGGTCCCAGTGGCTTTTGCCGAAGAAGTGGATTTCTGGGTTCAGGACACGCAGGAAGGTCAGTCCTCTCTCCTCCCAGCAGGGGTTCGGTCAGAGCCTTTGCCGGAAGCTCTTCATGGGAGACTGTCCCAAGGAGGATTGGATCAGGATTCCAGTCCGTCGGCGGGTTGTCTCCCTGAAGGGCTGGGCCCCGTTGAGTCGGAAGTGGATTCTGGCTTTCCGGAAAGCCCGTCAGGAGAGACGATTGAGGCGTCTGAGCAGCCGGTGGGGCTTGCCACTACTGTACCTAAAGTTCGTTCTTGGGTAAGAAAATCCTTAGTTAGGAAAATTCACCCTGGGGAAGAAGGTTATGAGCGCCCTGTCTGGAAAAATTTTTCTGAAAATTGTGTTCCTGAAAATGGTGAAATTGTACGTACGGAGTTGGACGACCAGTTGTTAGAGCCGTTATCAGTATTGGACATGGGTTCGACTCCCGTTTTGTCGGCTCTTTAGAAACGTGCTCTCTTGAATCAGAAAATCAAATTTAAGGATTGTTGTCTGCTGCGTAGGAATCAGAGGCGGTTGCGCCTCATGATTCTAAATTTTCCTGAAATTTGGGATGCAGCGGGGGGGTTTGGGAAAACTGATATAGATTACCATTATATTGAGATTGAGCCGGGAAAACGCCCTATAAAAGCACGGGCATATAAGGTCAACCCGGCTCAAAAGCAAATTATTGACGAAAAACTTAATGCGTGGTTGGAACAAGGGCTCATACAACCCTCCCGGAGTCCGTGGGCCTCCCCGATTATTTTAGTGGCAAAAAAGGACGGGGATTGGCGCCTGTGCGTCGATTATAGGAAGTTGAATTCTGTCACGAAAAAGGATTGCTATCCCATTCCCTATATTCATGGTCTTTTTGAATCTATTTTGGGACATTGCATTTTTTCGAAATTGGATTTGGCTTCGGGTTTTCATCAAATTCCGATTTATCCACCTGATCGGGAAAAAACTGCTTTTATCACGCATGCGGGGTCGTTTGAATTATTAATATAATGTTACAGAATTGGAAGCTCTTGCTCGAAATCTCATATTTCCAACATTATCTCATCTTGAATGAATTTGATGTCATTACCGACCATAAGGCTTTGGAGTATATGTTGGGGGACCAGGCTGACCCGTGTACGGCCCAGGGGCGAATTGCCCGCTGGCGTCTTTTTCTAGCGTCTTTTCGTTTTCGAGTAATTCAGCGTCCGGGTATAACGAACGGGGCCCCTGATGCATTGTCACGAAATCCTCCTTTGTGGGCAGGTTCTTTTGCTGATCATCCTCAAATTCCAGATTTTGTGGGCTCTCTAGTTGTTTTGGCTATAGAAAAACTTGACGAATCCGATGAGTTGGAGGGGAGGCTCCGGAAGGGGAGACGGAAGGGGAGGGTAACCCTCCTCCACCCCTGCCCAGAAATGCCCCCCAAGAAACTTGGAAAGAAGCTCTGGCTGCGGATGAATTTGCTTCGGCTATGATGAAATTTTTGGTAGACAAGACGGTGCCGCAGGATCAGAAATTGTTTAATTATATACGTAAACATTCGGGCAATTACGAAGTTGAAAATGGGCTTTTGTACAGATTTTTGCTTTCTCACAAGGGAGAAAAGAGGAAAAATTCACCGCGCTTAGTTTTTGTTCCTCAAGGGTGTCATCATTATGTTTTGAAAGAGTGTCATGACGAACTTTTGGGAGGTTGTCATAATGGAAAAGAGAAAATGTTTGGGGTTGCCGCCAGAAAATACTATAAACTTTGGCTACTGATTGTGCTAAATACGTACAGGCGTGTCCGGTATGTGCGGCTTGTAACCCGGGTCCGATGAAGCCTCAGGCTTATCTCAAAAATTTTGCCCCAGTGGAGGCACCCTTTGAGAGGCTGTCCATGGATGTGATGCACGCCCCTACCACCCGGGAGGGCAATTGCAGGGTGCTGGTGATTGTTGGTTTTTTCACGAGATGGGGTTGGGCTTTTCCCATGAAAAACGAGCAAACTTCTACGACTGCGAAAATTTATGCTGAGAATATTGTGGCAGTACATGGGCCACCACGTGAGATTTTGACAGACAGAGGTTCCCCGTTTTGTTCGGCTCTTTTGAATGATTTGTGTCAACTTATGGGTACTAAAAAGGTTAGGACGACGGCCTATCACCCCCAATCCAACGGGGCGTGCGAACGGCTTAATGGGACCATCAAACGTATGCTTCGAAAGTCAATGTACGGGTTTCGCAGAGGCTGGGATGAGTTGTTGCCCTGGGTTTTGTTTGCGTATCGGGCAGCCCCTCACGCCTCCACTGGGGAATCTCCGTACTATCTTCTCTTTGGACGCGATCCTCGGCTGTTTTCCGACAATTTTTTGACTACGCCGGCTCCGAGAATTCGAGATTTTAATACTGACTATGTTCAAGAATTGCGAGATCGTTTGAAATACACTAGAGACTTGGTGACGGGGCATGTGAGGCAGGTTTTACAGAAAAGAAAAGATGCGTATGACAGCAAAGTCCGAGTGATCGAGTACAAAGTGGGGATGCTAGTATGGAAAGATGTATCTCAAGTGAATATCCCGAAAGGTACAAGCCGCAAGTACCTGCCTGTATTTGAGGGACCCTTCCGGGTCACAAAAATTATATCTCCTACTAATTGTGAAATTCAATCGACGCTGCGTACTGATCCTCCGGCCGAAAATATTCATGTGAACCGGCTGAAACCGTTCTACCAAGACAAATAGTGTCCCCCCTCCTGGTTGTGTCATATATGTTGTATTTGGTGCCCCTACCTATGAATTTATGTAAATTTTCTTATGTAAACTTATTATTTCTTTAAATTTCTACAATTTCAGTGATTTTGTATTCTACCAGAATAAATTATGTCTCTGGTTACCGAATTTTCGGTTTAAGTTTTCCTGGCTATTTTCAAATTTTACGTCAAAAGTCTTATTTCCTAGCGATTCTGAAATTCCAAATATTGAATGTTTATAACATCTGTTTAGGATAATTTTTTCTCACTTTTCTTTAATTTTGTAACCCCTCCATTATTGCTGTATACGTATGTTGTGACTTGTTCTTTTCTTGTTTTAGCTTCCCGATCGTTTTGTTTATTTTAGCATCTTATCTTATCCTTTTCGTTGTAACACTGTATACGTATATAACTTATGTGTATGATCTCACTTTTTGTTTCATGTTTCACTTACTTTTTATGTTTTAGGCGCGTTAATTTCTGTGTGTCTGACTCTCTGCTTGTAGTGTGGCGTAGGTGTGGTGAAATTCTGGTGGTCCTGGATTTGGTTGTTGGGAGTTACCAGGGAACCGGTACCGCAAGTGTCTTGGTCAGGACTGTCGGACTTGTCCTGGGATTTGGTTTTGTGGTGTAAAAATTTGTGTTATAAAAGTTTGTGTACCTACGCATTTGTTTCACTGTGTAGTTTCGTTTGCTGTTACGTACGTATAACGGAAGGTCCAAGAGATAGCTTGAGCAACTGAGACCTTGATCTTTGCGAGTAGTTGAATTTTCATTTTTCTTGTAATTTTCTGAGATTTTTGGTTGCTTTTTACGATGAGTGAACCCAAACGTCGTCGAAAATCTCCAAATCCGCAGAGGTCAGGACCTCTCTAGGGGGGTGTCACCTGGAATCGGGGTCCCTCCACGTCGAGTTCCACGCCAGCTCAGGAGGTTCAGGAAGCTGAGCCTGCTGCACCCAGTGCAGAGGGTACGCCCTCAGGGGCTTCGGCGTCAAGTTCGGTGCAGAGCTTTCGTTCGTCGAAAAAATCCAAAAAGCAGGAAACTCAGACCAAAACCTCGACGTATCCCCCGTATCCTCTGAAACAGTTACAGATTCGACTGGATACGTATCGGGTTTATACGCCGCTTTTGCAAGATGAGGCCTCACGGCAAAAGTTACAGCAGCACCAGTCTATGTTGGAAAATTTTTGTCATCCCGATCAGCGTTTTCCTGAGGCTATTGTGGTCATTTCTTCTATGAATGATTTGTACGCGTGGGTCCCAGAAATTTTCGAAATGGCAGTTTCCTCCGGTTTTTGTGCTCTGTCCTTCCAGAAAACGTGCAGAAATTTTATGCATCACGAGTCAGATCACTCAGTTTCGGCTATTTCCATTGCAGTCCCAGAGGATCTGCAGGCGTTCACGCATGCCATTGACAGCAATTTTCCAACCTTGCAACAAAATCATCTTAATCCTGCGAACGTCAAAATTTTTGTGTTTCTGATTCATGCTATCTACTTGGACGTTCCGTCGTGGTCGTTGATTCGCTACGCGTTTCAACCATTGTTGTTCAATGCACCGTACCCTGTCTTCGCTGTTCAGGGACTCGAGACCACTCGCAAGGTCCTAGCGGGGGTGGGAGTGGATGCGCGAAATTGTATAGTAGATTTGTCAAAATATGTGAATTTTATGGCTGCGCGTTCTGAAAAGAAAGTTTTTCCACATCGGGACGAAATGGATAAAGCTGGCCCGCATCTGTGGGGCAATGCGAGTGGTCCCTGTGGTCTGCCTGCGTCGGGTCGGCCTGAAAGGGGGTTTCCGTGGTTTGCTGAAAACGTGTTGCGCTACCCCCCTAAATTATTTCGTTCTTTTGAGTCCACTCCGAAAGGTTTTTCGCCATTTCCGCAGCGGGACGAAATTAAGTGGGCAGCTGACGGCGCGCGTGATACTATTGCTGTGATTCAGGTCACAAATTTGGTTGATCCCCTCGAAATTTCAGACTTTCAGTTTTTGTTTAAAACTCGAGCTTATGCGCAGTATGGGGATCAAAAAAGCATTGACAAGTTGCGCGAAAGTTCTCTGAACCATCAAATTTTACAGGATCTGACCTGGGAGTATGCCGAAATTGTGGCGTGGCGGGATCCTCCGACCACTCCTCGGGGCAAAAATATTCAGATCAAATTTACTTTTGTGGCAGATGCGCAAACTCACCGCCCCGACGCGCTTCCCTCTATCGAAGTTCTGTCCAAGCAAATTTTTGTGGAGGCTACTGAGCGGGTGGACCCGCCTCTGCGGGTGGCCACCACTGGTGAACCTCGTTTGCCCCCTGCGCCTCGACAACCGCCTCTGGAGATGGATTATCTTCTGGAAGCGGCCGCGGAGGGCGAGTCGGAGAGTCAATCGGAGTCTCAGTCGGAGAGTCAGGTGGAAACTCGTGAAACTACATCTCCAGAAATGTGGTGGGACGACAGTCAGGACCCAGTGGACGTGCTGGGACCAGAAGCGGCTGCTCGTGCAGTTGACGTGGTCGGGGATGTCCCGCAGACGCCTCCAAATTCACAGTCAGACCAGTCGGAACCAATGGATCACGTGGTGGCTCATCCGCGGCCGGGTTCTCCTGAACCTGAGCAGTCGGGGTCTGCGGATGCGGTTCCCTCCAATACGGCTCAGCCTCAGCTACAGGATCCTGCGGAGCGACTGTTGCTTTTCAGATGGATGCCAGTACAGCGACCTTTTCGAGTGGGTCGGCGACCCTAGTGATTTCGGAATCGGCCGGCTCGGGGGACGTGGCTCTTGGTGAAAGGTCGGGAGTGGATCCTGGTCTGGACCCTGGAGTTACCCCCCCGGTCGCGGTCGGTTTGGCGGAATCACCGGCGCCGTACCCGGCGGGCATCTCGGCCACGTCAACTCCTGTGGTCATGACTTTTGGTCCACCAGCTTCAAGGGATTTCATGAGTACGCCTATGGGCTATTATCCACAGCCTGACATACCTCCGCCGACAACAACTCCTCCACCGAACCCTGAGTCTCGGGTGCTGGACCATGTGGAGTTGTCGCCCTCCCGGGCGCCGGTCGGGGCGTACGGGGCAAACGAACCAGCGGTGGTTGTCACCACAGCGTTTTTTTCGGCTATGGCTGAGGCCATACGTGTGTCTAACGTGCAAATGGCAGAGCCGGGTCCATAAACGCCGGACGCAGCAAGAAGTTGAGGCCGCGCGTAGACATTTTGAGCAAGGGTTGCATCCAGAGATGTTCTATCAGTCCACCTTTGTGCGAAATTTGGGCCGTCTGGCCACTGCCCATAGATTGGAATTTTCAGACAAAATTTGGTCTTTGTTACCGTCGGTTGAATCTACTGCGCAAATGGACATGATTCGCAAATTAGATCTAGACGCTACTGGCTGTCAGGCGGCGCTAGGTAAGGGTCCTCCGTGGACAGCGCAGGAGTTTGTATGGGGTATGACCCGTATGCAGGATGTCGACATGTCTAAAATCTTCGGGTTCGGCGGGTTCGGCGGTCCTGAAGCCTTCGCCCGACTCGGCTTCGGATGCCCTTTCCGGTGGGGGATCCTCAGGGCTGTCGGGCGCCCTACCTGCTGCCGTTGAGGATTTGGACGTCGAGAATCCTGTCTTTCCTGAGCCCCAGCTTCCTCCTCCGCGTCCTCCGCTGCGAGGTCCGATTCTCCGCCTGTGGATTTGCCTATTAGAATTCCGAGGATTCAGATGCCTGATCTGGGCCCGGTTCCGGAGTCCACGGTTATCGTTTGGCCTCCGGAACATTTTCTGCATGAAAACAAATCTGCAAATTGTTCTGCAACAATTGATTCCGGAACCTTTTGTTTCGGACCCGCCCAGGGGTTCTCTCCGAGTGGATTGGGACCCGCAGTACTTGGGCGATGTCAACGAGGGCCCGTTCAAAGTTCTCGATCTGTCTATACGGGATTACCGTCCTTCTGTAGATATCATACATATGGGCCGGTATGACACTAAAGTTGTTTCGCCTGATCAGGCCTATGTTAGACGTCCGTATCGAGGCCAGTAGGTGACCTTGTTGGCCAGCTGTTTGGTCTGTGGTACAACAGTGCCCAAGTGCTGTGCCTTTCCGGATGTATACAGAGCCCCAGTGGCAAATTTAGTTTCTGCCTGATTTTCGTGCGAAAGAAGAACCGCGCACGTTGAATCCCCATTTTGTTGCGACCTGGAAGTATTGGGATGACCATCTGCGCCGTATGAAAATTCCTTTTGCGCTCAATTCCCAAAGTTATCAAAAGTACTTGGCTCATCTGCGAGAGTTGATTCCTGGGGCGCAAGTTGAGGTTATTTTTGAGCGTCAAACTGCGGCTTTAGACGCAAATTGTTTGTTTGCAGGGTTTGACCCGGAATTTTGGGCGTGTACTATCATTTTTCCGGCCCTTAAGCGAAATGGAATTCTTGCTTTTGACTCTATAGAACTTTTAGGTTATGGGCCGTACCGCCCAGCTGCTTTTGCGGACGCTCTGTCGCGTATTTTTCCGCCTATCCGTTGCTACCCACATATGCGCCGTTTTGCTGCTCCAATTTGCGAGGTTCAAGATGCTTGGAAAAACCGCGCTAAGCAGCTTAAGGAAGGTGTAGCGTTAGTGTAGTTGTAGTGTTAGTGTAGTTGTAGCGGATCTAGAAGCCAAAATTTGGAGTCACCGTCTCATGTCGGAGGACCATGTACGAGATTATCGTCAAGTTGTGTTTTTCAAGGGCAGTCAGATGCCAATGTCAAATATGTTTCCGCTGCAGCCCGACCCTGAGGCCACTGTTCAAGATGAATATATGACGGTATGGGGTCGTGAATTTGGTGTGAATGAATTCCCGTACCAGTTTTATAAGGCCTATGACTGGTTTGGTTTACATCAGCCTGCGCGCGAAATTGTGCAAACTGGCTCGCCATTCGCGGCTAAAAAGGGCGCTGTGTATTTTCTGACGAATTGGGTTCCGAGAGATTCGACCTTGAGTAAGATGTGGCATGATGATGAGTCTGTGGTGCGCGCTGAATACATGTTAGAATGCTTGCGGGCTAAAGTTCGATCTTGTCCCCAGCTTCGTAAGGCGTTGCGAAATTCAGGCGTTGCGTACTTGGCTGAGGCGGTGCATTAAGACAAGTACTGGGGTATCGGCATGGATTTTTCCAGACTTATGCGAAAATCTGCTACCGAAATTCGTGCACTTATGTTGGATGAAAAGCGTCCCGGGAAAAATTGGATGGGGAAATTGTTGATGATTGTACGAGCTGAGTTGTTTCCGGACTTGCCCCTGGAAGTTGATGAGGAGGATAAGTCCCGACGCAGGCGGGAGGCTGCCATCCGGCAGCGCCAGCGTTGATGCGGCGTTGTTGTTGTTGTAAGGGGGGTGTGCTTTTTCTGTGCCCTTGTGGGGGGTTGTTTATGATCGGTTCTTTTTATCTTTTTCACACTTTTTAAAATTGGTCTAATACTTTGTTAGGAGGTTCTGGTTGGTCCTTAGGGGGGTGGGTGTTTTCTGATAAAATTGTTGATTATATGACTTGATTTAATTGCAGTATATATATATATAAACAATCTTGGATGAAATTTACACGAATCAAATCCTTAGATACGTATGTTTTACATATGATTTTTATGCCCAGTGGCAGTTCTATTTTTAACGCTTATTTGTAAATTGAATACGTATGTTTGTCATTTATGTTGCAAGAAAAGTATAGTTCAAATTTTTAGACGTATGTTTAGGCCCACTATGGCCAGAAAGTTACTAGAACTTGCAGGATTTTCCTTGAATTGTAGATTTTTCTTTTTGGAATTATATAAATTCTTTCCTTGAAGCGATTGCTAGCATGGGATGGGTCTATCTTTTGTAGTGGGTAGTATTCTACCTCGTCCTATTGGTGTTTTCCGGAACCTCCTACACTTGTTGTTTTAAATTTTTGTCTCACTATTTTACCATTTTACTCTTGTTTTAACTTTTTGTCACTAAAAGTCACAACATTTTACCTATAGGCAATAGTTCTGGGGTTACTTTTACTTTTCTCCCGCCTCTCGTGTAGTGCTGTGGTTACGATCCCAATCCCCAGATTAGGAGTCTGAGGAGCGTGGAGAATAACATGCAGCACTTACACAAAGATTCCGTAGTTTGTCAGCCGTTTTTCCTTGATAGGGAACTGTTAGGGCTTCTCCCCCTGGGATTAGGATTCCTGGGGCAGGAAGCGCTGGCCGTTTCCCTCCTTAAATTCATAGGTAGGGCTAATATGTATGAAGCTGGTAGTAGATACGTTATGTACTTGGTTGTGGTTTTGCTGTTGTTATTCATGTATTGTTGTGTACGTAGGTTGTTTTTATAATGTTGTTCATTTTGTTACGAATAAAAGTACATTTATCTTTGCATTTATCTTGTGTATGTAAATGTGTATGTGTCCCTCCCGTCCCCCCTCAGTGAGCCTATGTTCCCTGTATGGATTGGTGTTGCTTGTCCGTCTGTTCTGGTTGTGTAATTTAGCTTTGCATATTTCGTATGTAAGGTCATCCAGTTGGTGGTTCTTGCGCTCTTCCAAATGCAGGTACAGCTGCGCTATTGATTTCTTGTTCCATGTGTTGAGATCCATATTTAACGTGTTTCTCACTTGCTTCCCGTTATTGGTATAGTCCCTGTGATAGTTCCTTACATAGTCAGCTGGGTCTTGGTTGGTGGTCCTTTCACATCTGCGACGTTTCTTACCTCTTTTCTTATTTCCACGTTTCGACATAAAATTATGCTGAATGGGCTGATCAAGTAGTTGACCCGCCATCCATTGAGACCAAAAGGGTATTTGGTCTTTAGTTTCTTGATCCAGAATGATTCTCTGTCCAATCTGTCTTTACCATTTGTTGTATGCGGAAAGTTCTCTATAACACGCACTTACATATTGCATTCCGCAGTTATCGCAAGTTATTAAGTAAATTACGTTAGTGCTTTCACAGCTGTGCACGGTGGAATTATCATATGAAACTGACAGATATTTCTTAGCATTGTAGGTACTTTGAAATTTAATACCATCCTCTACGTATTTACATGTGAGACATTTCTTTTTCTGACAAGCTTTTGTATGTATAGCGGGAAATTTTAAGCCCCACGAGCTTCACAATTTATAGGGGCTGATTGGTCGTCTTATTGGATTCGACACTGTTGTCATAACCTATAACTGAAATTACTGCAAATTGTTCTCCACAAGTATGGTCGACGACCTCGTACCCTGGAATGGAACAATTTGCTGCGGGAAATAGATAACTCTGCAGTGATATTATGAAGTACCCGCTATATACGGATAAAATGTGTCCTTATGGAGTTAAATGGGAGGCTATGCGTGATAGTCTCCTTTACCTTGATTATAGTAGACATATATGGGTATAGTACCCTGGTAACTCATATCAATAACCTAATCTTAGGGAAAGTATCTGTAGAGGGGCCTGAATAACAGGGGCATAGCTGGTGATGTTCTCCGTAAGTTCCAGAAACTAAGACGTAATCTAAGAAATCTATGCCATAAACAAATCACTAGGTTCACTATTACTGGTATAGTCAGCATTGTGTTGAAATTCTAAAACCATAAGTCATGAATGCAAAACAATTTACATGATACATAATCAAATCAATTCTCAGAACGTAACCCATCTGTTACAGTCATACAGCTGCTAGCGAACTACGCGGAAAACAAAAAGTACCTGTCACTTTCTTCTTATAATCCTCAAGTAGGTTGTAGACGTTGTAGGTAGAGTTGTAGCGTTCCTCAAAAACTGTGATCATGGAATTTAATGGATGGTCATCCACTTCGGCATGGTAAGAAACAATGTGATACTAGGACTGGAAGTATACCGGACGCCCAAGGACGCCGGTTCATATGTTAAATATATATATTCCCGTCTTCATACATGTACTTGTTTTTTGTGCTTGTACTAATAAACTTACCGAGCTCTATGTTATCAGAGCAAAGACTATGCTCTGCACGCTAACGGCCCGCCCTCCCCCGCAAATCAGACCCTAGTGAACCCCCCCCCCCCCGCAAATTAGTACCTAGTCGAAACGGGGATACGCTCACTCGCTCTATGATTGTGTGCTTAAGGTGGGTGGTATCCTTTTGTGCAGTGTTTTTGTGGTGATTTTTTTGAAACGCTATAACTTTCGCAATTTTGGGAGTTGCAAAGAGCTTTATACATCGTTTTAAAGCTTATTATCTGTACATTCACATGCACTTACAGAACTGGCAAAATTGGCAAAATCATAGCAGAAATTTTCTGACAAGCTAACATCTAACAGGATGAATATAGACCAAAAGTTTTTGAACATCGATTTCTCAAAACTGAAGAATCGGCCAAAAGTTCTTTTTGTGCCACGATATGAAGGACATATGGGCCGAGGGACGCTTTTTTGGATTTGGCTCAGCCGGCCTTAACGGTCCAGAAAATCGGCCAAATGCACAGTAACACGAAATTTCGCAACTTCGCATTGAGTTTTCTTGCTACTCAATACGTTTTAGCTCAAACCAAGAAAAACGTCCCTCCGCAGAAGTACGAATTTCGATTCTGCCAAAAATCTCCGGAATCCGTCGAGTAGTTTTTGAGAAATCGATGTTCGAAACAAAATAATCGCAGTTTTGCCAAAATGGTTTTTCGGCCAAATCTCTAGCTGAAAGCAATAAAGTCCGGCTAGCTATTCATAAAATGTGCATTTGGACGATGTTTCGATTGAGTATAACTAAGCCAATTTTGTCCCTAACATGTGGCAGTAATTTTGAAAAAACTGATTTCCTCGAAAATGCCCATTTTTTGACCTTAACAACAGTTTTTTGCTTATACTGACTTAACCACTGGAGATAGCTCAAAGGTTGTAGGAGCAAAAATGTTCATTTTCGAGTCCTCTTTCCAGTCATACCAACCAATCCCGTGTCTTGTCTACCTACTGGGAGCTTAAGGCCAAAAACCAAAACTTTCTTATCTTTTGGCCTAAGAATATGGGACTGGTCCTAAAATGTTAAAGAGCACGGAAATAGGTTATTTCGTAAGTTTTAGCCCTTTGCGTAAAGGATTAAAGCCGTAGGAGTCAAAAATATCCGAAAGGAAACCAGCACCTTAAGGGGGGGTCGCTTTTTTTGGGCGATTTTTCGACCTTCTCCGATTTTGCTCATTTTTACACAGTTTGTACTCCCAATGGGTCCGCGAAACAGGACAAGTGCGTTTTGCGCAATATTGCTTCTATCGTTCTGTAGAGTCCTTCAAAGGTGACTCCGACATGTGTTAAACATAGGAAAATGAAAAAGTTAAGATAAAAAATTTGTGTCCAAAAATTTTTTCGCTGTGTAAGAGAGTCAGCTCTGAAATTTTTTCACCCTTGTTAAGGACATAATGTAGAGTGCAGCGAGTGGCTTTGGTGCAATTCTGTTGAGAATTAAAATTTTGGCAAAGTTTTAAAGTCAGAATTTGTGAAAATTCCGAGTTTGGCTATTTGCCAAAATTCCAATTCTCAATTGCACAGAATTGCACCAAAGTCACTCGCTGCACTCTACATTATGTCCTTAACAAGTGTGAAAAAATTTCAGAGCTGAGTCTTTTACACAGCGAAAAAATTTTTGGACACAATCTTTTTCCTGCTGCGCCTCAGCGCAGCAGGTCTCTTAAAGTTGCTCTGGTTGCAAATTTTGCATACCCCGCAACACAAATTAGCAGTCAAAGCATAAATGCGTGTAATACAGTGTTGAAGATGGGCTGTGCATCTTTAACATGTAGATTTCTTATGTCAATAACAGCCATGCGTGTAGACTTTCTTAAAATTGGAAACCAGTTTAATGTGAACAGCATTTGTGAGCTTGACTTAAAGTCAAAACCAGTTTACTATACAAAGTGTTTTACTGTACAGCGACCATCTGACTGACAATTGATATCAAATTAGTTAGAAATTAATATCAAAGTCATCGAATGAAAGCGTTATTCCTATTCTGCTATCGCTTCTACTCGTCCTGCCGCTCAATTTACTGTGTAAAGTCACGGCTTGGAGGAATATGTCCAGAATTTGCAATTCTTTAAAGTTTTGTTATTTCTGTTTTCCGCTGGAGCGGAATATATTCCCCCCGGTTTAAGCGTATGTAATGCATGTATGCTGTTGCAATTCTCTACTGCCTCCCCTATCTTCAACACATGGGCTGGTATGTAATTTTAGAATCAACAGAAAGCAACAAAAGCAACCCTATTAGTTTTCAGAAAAATCAAATCCGAATCGGTTACTGAAGTTTCATTGAATTTTATGATATAAATCTTTTTAAATTCAACAATACGCTCTGGCGTTATTTGTAGCTCAAATACTCAGCAATCATTTATCGATTAGTGGAAATTTACAGACAAGAAATTCGGCAATAACAATATTATATGCTGAATCATATCAAATTAAACGGAAATTCGCAGACGACCAACTGTTGGTTGGTTAAATTAGGAAAAAGCTTAGCCCTCAGCTAATCTAGATTTTTCTTTGTAGTAATGTTCGTGAATCAATGTAAATTATTCAAAGGTCACTGGAAGCACAGAAGTTTAGAAATGAAGTGGTTAAGACATTAGGCTATCACCGCAATAGAGCCTGAGTTCAAATCACAGTTGGCTTGGCTGTAATTTTGAAATTTTATAAAGAAGGTTTATCTGATTACAGTTTTTGAGTCGAGTTAAATACAGAACGCGGTCTGAAAACTAATGACACCATCTTATGTCAACAAGATCCGGTACTATAGAATTTTTCGACAAAGGATGTAGCATGTTTCAGAAACCTAACCTATATAAATTGTCTAAAAATCCAAAGCCGAAAGACTTCCTGCCGCGGAGCCTATATTCAATCAAGTTGCTTGAAAAGGAGTGGCGAGTGCGGATTTCATATAAAAAGGAACCTGAGTTCGTAAATTTTTGGTATCTGATTAGTTTACATGGCTCAACAGCGGAATAAAGCCCCTTTTAGGGGCGATCTTTTTTAAACTGTTTGTTCTCATTCACACTTCCTGCTATCCCTGACCCTGAGTTGATTGTTTACGGATTCATACAATAAACTTATGTATTGTACTTGAAACTCACAGTTTGCACACATTTGCTAAGGCTATGCTTCTGTTGATTTCACTCATTTTTTTGTAAAAATTTCAAAATCTATTTTTTAAATAATAAAATCAAAATTGTCAGAATTTATCGTCTTCACTTTCATCATTCGGATTGGGTAGACAGACACTAGACGGCACTCTGTTCCTTGATCTTCCGTCCAACTACGGAACACCTCAGCTCACCCGAATTTGGCTGCGCAGCAGGACTACAGTTTTCAAAAGTGCAACAGAAAACTATTATCCTTTTGCAGACAATCTTGCTTGTTTACCTTAACTTTTTCATTTTCCTATGTTTAACACATGTCGGATTCACCTTTGAAGGACTCTGCAGAACGATAGAAGCAATATTGCGCAAAACGCACTTGTCTTGTTTCGCGAACCCATTGGGAGTACAAAATATGTAAAAATGAGCAAAATCGGAGAAGGTCCAAAAATCGCCAAAAAAAGCGACCCCCCCTTAAGCTCTCGAAAACACAAGCAGTGCGTGCGCGAATTTTGTGCCTGCTTCGAGCCTTAGAACACAAACATAGCGCTCAAAATTCTTTGAAGTGAAGTGATTGAAGATTCTTTTTTTCTTCAAAGAATTTTGAGCGCTATGTTTGTGTTCTAAGGCTCGAAGCAGGCACAAAATTCGCACACGCACGGGGTGGGCCGTTAGCGAGCAGAGCATAGTTTTTGCTCTGATAACATTGTGCCCAGTGGCACACTCTTATATTATGAACTCTTGGTATTAGTTGTAATTGTAGAAAAGTTGTGATAAGGTAAAATTATTTTAAAAGTTAAACTTGAAATCAAACTCTTGTAACGTTTTCGGATGTTTAAAAATTGTTTGTTACAAACATATATATTTTAATCTAGGCCTGAGCAGAGTGTATATATGTATGCTGTATATATTGCTTAGAAAACCAAAAAATTGAAAATGGTACTCGACCTTGTCCCAACTAACCAAAGTTTTGTAACATATCTCGACAGGAAATAGTAACCTGTGAAGCTGAAAATATCCGGAGGGGTTGCAAAACTGCGTCTCGTATTGCCAGTAACCTAATCGTTAGTGTTGTCATAATTGTTAGTTTGAACGCATAGAATTGTACAAGCAATGTTTACATTAAATTATCAGTGTGTTAGTTACCGTAAAAGTCTATTGGCTACAACACAGGCGCGTTAGTTTGTCCGTGTGTCTAGCTTATGGAAAGCAAAATAGGTTTGTGCGTTAGCTCTTCACACCTGGCGCGTTTACCGTACAAACAAGAAAGAACCGAAGGATCCAGTGAGGAAGAACTCAACCAAATCCAGTGCTCATCAAGAAAGCCTGTGCTGACCCCGCTTGTTGTACAATTGGAAATCATCATCAAGGAAGCAGACTTAAGCACCAGATCTCTGAAAGTGTGGTGTTCCAGAATCAGAGATTCTCTGCGGCCAACCTTGGT
>JASAND010029081.1:0-19438 GCA_030248195.1 Trissonchulus latispiculum | reverse complement strand
GGCTGAGGACTTTGTACAAGGCTCCCAAAAGCTATTTCTTCCCATACCCGACCCTTTCTACAAACCCAATATGGACTTCAACCGACTGTGAGTGGACTGCTCGGTACAAAAGCTGCCGCGGTCTTAACGTTTAGTATATCGGTCCTCAGTGTTACAATTTGTCTTTCACCGTTTTCATGCACAAAGATTTTATTTTTATTTATATTTACATTTATTTATTTAGTTTTCATCTGATAGCGCAGCAACCGATACCACCACTTGTGCTGATCCAAGTCTGAACGATTCAGCCATGGTCCCTTTGCGTGATCGCATTACCCTTCCTCTTCGCTCAACATTTCTTCCATACCTGTCGTTGCTGCAAGGTTTTCCCGAAAGGAAATCCCTGGAGAGACTATTGATTTAAATCCGACACCATCACCAGTTGACCAGTTTCTAAGCAGATTGGCGAAGCATAGTGGCAAAAGGAAGCTGTCTGAGCCCAAACACATACATTTGGGGTAAATCTGAGTGTAGTGCAAATACTAATCGGTGTGAACAATTCATTCAAATGCGCTCACAAAATTATATGTTTAAATTTAATCTTATGTTTGTAGTACGTGCTGCATCGGTAAAGGTGTCGGTAGATTTCGTTTACTGTCTACATGTATGCTAGCTATGCCTGCTTCCTGGCTTTTCCTAGGCCAAAATTTCTCAAGAAGGAGTTTCTTAACAGTTGTGTTTAAAAGTATTGCTAAAAATTGAAAAATGTTCAACTTATTTCTGTATCTAGTTAAGCACCTTTTTACAAAATTGCTGCAGAGACGGAGAAATTTTCATCTTTTTCTGCCGGAACATTTTTCTGAAGCTTTTTGCTTCTAGGGAATTCACGAACCTTCTTTATGGGCGACCTCTCCCGTAATAAACAGTCAGATTCGTTTTGTGTCTTGTGACATTGAATGGCGTTCCCAAGGTTTTAGCTTCTAGTTTTTGTTGTCTTGTCTAGGGTAACTCATAAGCTGGAAGATGATGACGGGAAGACCCCACTTTTGCAGCGTCAAATTTCTTTTGCATAATACATCCTGATGAGGATCCTAATGCTACCGTTTCGGCTGGTTAGTTGTGCTTTGTCTTTTGAGATCAGGTTTTCTCCAGGAATCTGGTGTGAGACTAGCATTATCTGGCTTATTTTTGGACGATTTTCATGAAGGGGGCTTCATGGGGTTCCACATCGACGGGGAGCATATTCTTGGAAAATGTTTTGCGAATTTGTAGTCAGGGGGGAACAACGATTTTCGAAATAAGGTTATTACTCGCTACAGACTGTAGCTAGCCAGGCGCTTTATATACCAGCATGTAGGGGTTTACCTGTACTTTCTATACCACCAGTAAAATCAGCATTCGGTTGTACTTCTAGTAGGCTAGCCTCAATACTAGACCATCTTTTTTCCCCACAAGTGGGGTAAAAAAAGATGGGGTGGGGGAAAAAGATGGCACCAAATTTCGCTCCTTTACCACCATAACAGCAGATAAATGGCATTTAAAGGCATAAAACTCAATATCTACTTCTAAAAACTCGTTGCCGGCAGCCAGGCTTAGTATTATCCATCATAAGCCGAACTTAGTAATGGGCCAACATTGCTAGGAAATTAAGATTTTTGGTCTACAAAATCTTATTTCTTCCGGTAATTTATAATTTAATCGCCTATTGTGTAAACTTGCAATGATAAAACACACCTTTTTTGCAATATCAACACGCAAGAAATTGAGTGTTTTATTTATGATGGGTGGCAAAATCGCACAAACGTGTTCAGGGGTCATCCATTTCGGGTGTAGTCTTTTGCATATCCACACTTGTGAAACTCTGGTGTATCCACAGTTCATAATATCACAAAAATATTGTTTATGGACCCTAATTTTCTTGTTATCCGCATGATTTCCCCCCGCCCCTGGGACTATTGGAAAGCATTCCTCCATAGGGGCAGGTCAGATGGCGCTTTTCGGCAGCAGAATGTCAATTGGGGGGTATAACAGTTCAAATGAGTAAACAATTAGTCGCTCTTTTTGCTTAAATAAAAAACGAAAAACTGTGGGCAAGAAAGCACACCGTTGTTTTTCTCCTCTCTGGTGCAAATAGGGTGTGGGGGGGAAAGATGGTCACTATTTCTCAACCGTGTGACCTGGGGGCAGTTTCATAAAACAGTTTCCCTACGCCACTCCACAACTATACTCTGCTTTTTGTCGAGTCGAGTCGCTAATGTGTTTCATAAAAATTGTGCGGTCGAGTTCGTACTAGCACTGAATTTGCGAGTCTAGTTGATGGTCGAGTACGAGTCGATATAGTTGCTGCCTGCAAGTAGCTGTTTCATAAAACTCCCCAGCTGCTGCTGCCAAACTCGCAACTAGCAGTTTCTAGTTCTCTAGTCAATTTTGACTAGAGAACTCACAGAAAAAATAGAATAACTTTGCATCATTAAAGTTCTTATATTCAAATTTTTATGGCATGAAGAATGATCTGTTCTTGACTTCGTGTTTAAATTTTAAAAATTTTGCTTCTCGGAAAGAAAAGATACGGTTTTTTAAAGAATTATCCCTTTTTCACTCAAGCCCTGAACTAGCAGACTTATTGCTCGCACTAGCAATGCTAGTACTGCTAGCCGCAGCAGAATCTTAGCTAATTTGGTCGAGTTCTCAAAAAGTTTTATGAAACACTCATACTCGCATGTCGCACTAGCATTGCGAGTACTAGTACGCTAGTACTAGCATGCTAGTCGATTTTTTATGAAACTGCCCCCTAGTGAAAATCTGACTAGCCCACGTTATAGAGCACTTCCACAAACCCCTTCATGCACAAAATGACTCCTGTAACTATTACCAGTAAGTTGGCATAATCTTAGAAAATTTGAAAAATCCTTAGGTTTTTGGACAATTGGGTGTCAACTTCGGACCCATGCCACACGAAGGCTCAATTGAACACAAACCACACAGGAACGGTTATTTGTATTATGATCTTAAAGTACAAGACTTGAACTTTCATTTGCACTAAATTTTGTATCTCTATCTTATGCCAGTCGAGCAGGGTGAGCCATTGTTTTCCCCCCACTTTGCCGGTGATGCTTCCTCCCTGCCTGTTTATTTGTAGAAACTGCCAAACATCACTGAAAGATTTTTAGGCCTTTTTTAAGCGAAAGTAGTAAACATCTCGTTAAGAATCCGGCGAAGCCGAAAATAATTTTATAAAATTGGCATTTTTGGGTGATGGGCGAGGTCGGAATTTATAGCCCCCTCCTCCAGTAAAAATAAGCGAGAGTTTCGGACGTAAGTAAACCTACACAGGTGAACAAGACATTGAAACATATCATGCGGGCCGCGGTAGCGACCCCTATAATATGCGTGAAAATGGTCGAAGGCCCTTGTAAAACAAGGCTGCGCATACGCTGCGCAGATCCTTTTTGGGGGGGAAGGGTGTTTATGGGGGGGCCCCCACCCCCCCCCCCCCACTAGAATAAGCCCAGGCTGTGCATGCAAGCTGATGTTTCCCGAAACACCGTGGCACTTACTATTTCCGAAAGCACTATAGTACACCTACTGTATTCTCGAACACTATGACACACTACTCTCACATACGTAATGCTTTCCCCACATGGCTCTGAGTCAGAGCGCAGAGTGGCATGCCGTATAATGCGTATGCACAGTGTCTCAGCGACAAGGTGTGTGAAGGACAATTTTGTAATGAAAAGCTTTACGTGCTATTTATATGAAGGTCAAATATCGACAAATTATATTATGACATACGTACGCCAATATGAGCCTCGTTGTAGGACAGGCTCATATGTTAAGCCGTTGCAACTTGTTTTCCTTAATTTACAACCTCAACGCCACTCATATGCATTTTACAGGCTAGTTTCCGTGTTTGTACAACCTGCCTGAGAGTACTCATATGTATTTTACATGCGACGAAGGAGCATTTTTGGTTCTTGTAAATTCCATCCTGCAGATTTATGTGGAGGGAGGAGCCAGCTAACCATGATTTTCTGACAACGTCAAAGTAATTAGTACTTTATCATTTTTGCTTTTATGAATGCGAAGTTATGTTGAAGTTTCGTGTCGACCGATTTTCTGTTTAGAAAAGAAAAGAATAATCTTCAGATTAGTCTCAAAAAGAGTATCCGTGAGAAGCGAGTGGAGGCAGTTGCTCGTCGCTCTGAGATCTGGGCCCAGGAACAGGACCAATGGCAAACGGGCGAACCACTGGACAGTGATGACGATGACCTGCCCGATGATAAGACAACTAAACGGTCGGATCGACTGAATTCCGATGGGGAAAGTAGTGGAACCACTGAAAGTGAACCGGAGCCGGAACCCTCCCTGGTTGAAGAAGAAAGGCTGCCAGTATGCAAATTTGTTTAAATGTTGTAAACATTAGAGATAGTTTTTTGAATCTATTGGCTATGAAACATGTAGTTACATGAAGTTCTATGAATTTGGATGCTTAGACTCATCAGAAGCTCGATGGCAGTTTGTAGGAAATTTTTTCAGTATGGTCTGCTATCAACGAACTTGTTGTGCAATTCATCCGATTTTTTATGTCCATGCATTGTGTTTGCTGTTTTGTTTCGTTTTTCCTTTTCAAGGCATTGTGATATTTGGTAGTAATGTTTTAATGTAGTATTTTGCTTTCAGAAGAACAAGTATGTGGAACACGAAGCCGTGGAGAGAGTTCTGATGATGACTATCAGCCGGGTGATGAGGCAGAAGATGAAGAGGAAGAAGAAGAAGGAGAAACTAAAAGAAAGCGGAAACATGAGAAAGAAGAAAGGGAAAATAGGAAACAGGAAAGCGAAGCCGCTTCAGACGCAGAGGATAGTGTTGCGGATGATGAAATGGCCCCTGATGAAGACAGAATGGAGGAAGAATGTGCTGCTCCTTCCAAATCAGAAAGTAAACAGCTTGATCATCCTTGGTTGGTTGGTTGGCTTGGTCTTTTTTCAGTGATAGTAGTTATTAGATGACAGTACAGAGTTTGGTAACTAATTAGAGAAAAAGAAAATTGCGTACCGCCACCACACCACACACCCGAAAAAATCTGGCACCTGGTGGAACTCGTACCTACGGTTTCCTGCTAACACGCATTCCCTTTACCAATTGAGCCACAGGTGTTTCAGGGGAATGAGCTTAAAATGCAATATTATTAGACCAATGTGTACAACCTTCATTTCAACGCACAGGTACAGTGCAGGCTGCAAGGGGAGCGAGATAACTTTAATTCTCGCACTGCAGTGTAATTAATGAATGAAAGAAAGCTGCACACCGCCAGGCACCCGATTACGAACGTCGGACACCTGGCGGGCCTCGAAACCTCTTGAAAGCCGCGCGCGCTGTCCTCATCAAGCGGAAATCGGACACCCCAGGCATGCGTTCCCCTTTTTTCCAATTTTTTGGAAACGAAGCTTCCAATTTTCGAATAAATATATAATGTTAAGCTGGGATATTCCTGTTTTAAGGTGGTGATTCCTTTTGGACATATATTGTTGGTTGGCGGCGTAAATCAAGATGAAATTTGACGAAACTTTCCGAAATACGTTCTTTTATCGTTCTAACTCAAAAATTCGAGATTTCCGGGCAGGGCGGTTTTTCCCAATTTCTGAAAGTTTGGCAGCAGCTATATAGTTATGACTATATTCGTTCGAAAGATCTTGTTGAGCTCTACATTTTTGCTTTTTGAAGTACCTTTCTTGCTTTTCGCTGTTTTAGTAGTGTTATAATATAGTAGATTTTCCTATTTTGGCGTTGAAAACTTGTCATTTTTGCAGAAATCAAACAATCCGCCATTTCTTGAGCTACGCAAGCCGTAGAATTAAACTACTAGTATCAATTTGAAGGTCTTATCGAGACCGATTATCTGTGACATCTTAATCTTCTAACTGCTACCCCGTGCGCTGCTATCATAGAAAATGCAGTTTTTGCAAAAACAAGACCAAATTTTTTTTAGCGATTGTGGAGCATTTACTACGCAAGCTAAATGGTTGTCACTTACTGGACGCGTTTTACACTAAAATACCCAGGGACCCTTTTTTAGTTGTCCAGATTGCTGCTTTCTAGCTAAAGTGGTGGCTTGCCAAAGTTGGGAAAAGTAGGCAAAATCCAGGTTGCGCATACATTTTAGCTAATTTCTTCATAACGAAGAGCGGTTTCATAATAACTAAAAAACGGAAAAGTTTACTTTACTCTGCAAAAAATCTGGAAAATTAAATTACTTCGAAAATGCAGTAAAATAATTTCCAAGAACTAAAGTTAGTTTCGTTGTATTCATTAGAAGGAGCAAATGTTAAGCTGCATTTTGATATAAAATGGCTTCTTAATTCCAAGTAGTGGTTGAGTAATAATGATTCAAAGTTGATGTCTCCAAAAGGAATCACCACCTTAAGCTTTATAATGAGCTGAAGGGTTTCTATAGCTTGTGAAGTGTCTAGATGCTGGATGCTGATCAAAATTGGGAATCATCACTCTATTCCAGCCTTTTCAGCTATTAAATAGGACCAGTGTCTAATATCAGAAAATTACGAAAACAAAGTCATGGAAAGAAAGGAATTCTTTATAATCTCTGCTTGCTGTTTAGTAAAACAATTGTCACAAGTATTAATATTCAGTTTGTTGTGTGCAGTGAGTAATTTTGCTATTTCTTATGGTTCACAGTGTTAGTATGGCAGAATTTTATTTAGGTAGTGATAGCGTTCAAACTGCTGAAAAAGTTTCTGATGAAAATGCACGGAATCCTGGCTCCATGAAAAGGACTGTTTCTGAACTGGTAACAGATTTTCGTTTCGCTCTTTTAGAATGAACTTGTTTCTTCCAGTTTTTTTAGAAAATTTGTGATAGTTTGTCTTTCCATTTGGAACGCACGCACTTTAATTTGAAACGTACCCATCGTCAGTAAGAGGTTGCAAGCAAATGTCTCTGGCTAACTTCTTTGCCAAAATTTGTCGGGCGGGGGCTTTGATGGCTCATCTGTGGATTAGCAATAATTGCTAAAATTTACATGTCTTAAATTAACATTTGAATATTTTTTAAAATCTGGCGAAGCCGGAAAATGTAACGGAAAATGGAAACATTCGGCAAGTTTTGGCTTCTGGAAGGGGGGGGGGTGGGTCAAAATTTATGGGGGGACCTTCCGAGTGTGCCCTCCTCAGTAGAAGTAAGCCATCTTACAATTTAACTCAATTTTTGCATTTTGTTCAGCCAAGCTTTCTCTACGAAGATATTGAGGCTCCCGTCGTGTCTTCATCTTCACAGGCAACCAATTTCCTTGGATCTCAGACTGAAATGGCTATGCCAACCGCAACACAACTGGATAAATTTGCTGTTCCCTTGAGGTATTTACCAATATTATGGTAATCAATAGTTTTTTACAATAGAGTTAGAGCTTTAATTTTTTACAATAGAGTTAGAGCTTTAGTTTTTTTACAATAGAGTAGAGCTTTAGTTTTTACAATAGAGTTTGAGCTTTAGTTTTTTTACAATAGAGTTAGAGATTTAGTTTTTTTACAATAGAGTTAGAGCTTTGGGATTTTGAGTAATAAGGGATAGTTTCAATTAGTGTTGGGAATAGAGAAAAGTTTTTGTTTATGAAGGTCGACTTTTGTAACTCACGGGCGTTTTCGCTTTAAGGCTTTACCTTAGTGGCTACACGACAGGCGTGTTTAATATTAATTGTTTTTTCTATTATGAGATTAAAATTAGAAGTATTAGCTGAATTAGAAGTAAAGCCGGATGTCCTTAATGCATTTGATGCACAAGGTTTCTAATCCACGAAGCTTTGAATTTGATAACAATCAAAAACTGTCCAATTTAGTTCTGCTAATTGTCTAATTCTGCCAGTTCTGTCATTTGTTGTCGTATGCATGTGATAGAATTACATAACTTTATCAAAATATCCCTCCCTATTGCTAATTAACGTTTATGTCGGGAATAACTTTCGGACATAGCATACTGTTTTGGGACTCCGGCGTCCAGGTAGCCAAACCGTTCTCCCAAAATTCGTCTCCGTTGCGAAACCATTAATAGTGCTTTACTTTTGTAGCACTGATGAGAACAAGATTGGAACATTGTCTCAGTTGGCTGAACCAGCGGACGAATCCAGCAACACTGACCTGTCCAGTACACAGGATATTCTGAATTTGTGCTCCGGAGCTTTTGGGTATTGAGTTTTTTAAACTCGTTTTATGGTCACTTTAAGTGTCATGTGTCATCAAGAGCGACTGCTTTTGAACCCCTATGGGTGAATACGTATGCCCCGTAGATAAGGGGCGTGGGCCCCTTGGCGGCCGCCCCCTCCGATGCCCATTTGCTCCCCTGGAAATTTTACCAGCGCACAAATTTTTAAGCTCTTGCTTTGTTCTGTTTTGTTTGTTCCAGTTTTTGGAAAAGTAATCTGAAATAAAGTTTCAACGCTTTAATTTTTCTAAAAATCGCTAGCTCTAAGCCAAACTAGAAGAAATCTTTGTGCGAAAGTTACCGGAAAAAATGGGTTTAAAACGTAATATTTCTAAAAATTTTCTACTGGGGGCTGCCCCCATACTCTCGCTTGTCTGCGTTCTTACTCATATTGCTAATTGCTATGGCATGTTGGTTTTTCATTTTCCTAAAATAAACGTTCCTGTCTTAGTCTTGCAGATGTGGCAATTGACAAAATTAATGTGTAATTTATTCCGAAAATGTCTATGTAACGTAGGCTTCCACTCGTACAGTGCTAGCTCTCACATTGTTGTTTGCTGATTTGCAATAAAACAGCAAGAATGTGTTTAGAAAGAATTGCTTTCATGTCTGAAATATCAAAAATTCTCAACTTCGGGGTTCAAAAGCCCTAATAAATTAAAAATTTTCAACTTTAGTTTTAAAAAATTATATAAAGTTTTTCTAACAGTTTTTGGTGAAAATCTGAAAAAATTTCGCTTTAATAATTAAGAATTATAGAAAGTTGCTGTAGCCGTTTTTCGTGAAAATCTGACAAAATATCTCAAGTTTACTAATTAAGAATTAAAGTTCCTGTATCCGTTTTTGGTGAAAATTTGAAAAACTCAATTTTCTTTTTAAATACATAGATTGAAAGTTACGATTGTGGGTCACGGTAAAATTGAGAGCTTGGAACTGTATGTACGTAGACATTCTCTTCTAAGCCTTTTCTCAGGAAACGGTTAAGCGGAGTTAAACTAAAGTCTGACCAAAAATTCTTGGAACCGAAATGTGAGCGGCTGTCCTGAGTTATCATTTGAAGGTAGCCTATACAATGTATATATTTTTTGAATCCTCAGGAACCCGAGATTTCGAAAATTCGAAAAAATCCGAAATTCCGGAATTCATTCACGGAAAATTTAAAATTTTTGGTTTTTCGCCCTATTTTTATCGCAATCAAAATTTGGTTCTCACAGTCGATTAGAGACGGTCCTGCTACACAATTTTGCTCTTAGAAGCTTTTCACGAAAATACACCCAATTTCCGGAATTCCGGGTTTTCTAAATTTATTACCGGATTTTAAAAATTTCCTCCAATACCCACAAGATGGGTATCATTCAAAAGCTCTTATTGGGCTGAACAACTTTTGTAATAGAACGAACTCGTGAAAATGCACACAATTCCCGGAATTCGAGAAAACCGGATTTTCCGGATTTTAAAAATTTTCTCCAATACCCACAATATGGGTATCATTCGAGAGCTCTTGATGAGCTGAACAAATCTTGTAATAGAACCAACTTGCAGAAATGAGCCCAGTTCTCGGAATTCACGAAAAAATTCCAAACTATAGTGAAATCCGAATTTGTGAATTCCGGGATTTAGGTGCATTTTCAGACATTGGTACTATTACAAAATTTGTTCAGCTCATCAAGAGCTCTCGAATGATACCCATATTGTGGGTATTGGAGAAAATTTTTAAAATCCGGAAAATCCGGTTTTCGCGAATTCCGGGAATTGAGTGCATTTTCATGAGTTCGTTCTATTACAAAAGTTGTTCAGCTCGATAAGAGCTTTCGAATGATACCCATCTTGAGGGTATTGGAGGAAATTTTTAAAATCCGGTAATTTAGAAAACCCGGAATTCCGGAAATTGGGTGCATTTTCGTGAAAAGCTTCTAAGAGCAAAAATGTGTAGCGGGACCAGCTCTATTCGACTGTGTGAACCAAATTTTGATTGCGATAAAAATTTGGCGAAAAACTAAAAATTTTGAATTTTCCGTGAATGAAATCCGGAATTTCGGAATTTTTCGGATTTTCGAAATCTCGGGTTCCTGAGGATTCGAAAAATATATACATTGTATAGGCTACCTTCAAATGGTAACTCAGGACAGCCGCTCACATTTCGGTTCCAAGAATTTTTGGTCAGACTTTAGTTAAATTTAACGCGATCCATTTTTATGAGGAATTAAAAGAGATAATTTTAACTCCACTCTACTCTACTCTTTTTTGAAGAGGTTCGAGACCGCTTCGCCATGTCCTTCTACCAACTGTGTAAGTTCTAGGGAGCCTAAGGATTTGACTCAGTCTGTGCATGGACCTGTTACCTTTGCTACAACTTTTGATGATGATGATTTATTCACTAAAGATTCGGATTCAATGTCTGTTGCATTCGCGACTACTGACAAACAACTGCCTACTGATGCTAAGCCTCAGCCGACATTCTTTTTGAGCACTGAGACTGGAGGTTTGTTTTTGCCGTTTTTTTTTAATTTTAGACACACTTTTAATCTTGTTAAGTGTTAAATGTTTTGTTTATAAGTTTTCTCTTCATTTTTCTTGAATAGGTCCTCCAAATATTTTGCAAGCAGTAGCAATGCTTGTCTACTGTTCAAAGAGAATCGTTGGTTTTTGTTTAGAAGGTTCAGTCCAGGTTATAGGACAACAAAGATTGTGCGGTACGATTTCTCTCGCCCTTAGGGTTTTGGTTTTCTCCGTTTCGCTTTTGTTTTTCTTTTTGATTTTTCGTATTTTCAATTTTTTTCGCGTTTTTCGTTATAGCGGAATCAAATGGATTTACTGCCATAAAGTCAGCGAATGCTGTGACTAACGGTCTTGATGATTTGAATGACAACGAAGAAGAGGAGGAAGAAGAAGTAGAAGACGAAGAGTTGAACTCGAGTGATGATGAGATGGCTGTCTTTCAGAAACTGCAAAGTCAAGATAGAAAGTCCAAATTTAAGGATGAAAAGGGGTTAGTGACTAGTGTTAGGGTGACTAGGGTTAGGTCTAGGTCTGACTAGTGTTTATTTGGTTTGTTGAAAGTTTTACTTAAATTGTTAGACTTTTCATCTCTTTAAAACGTTATTACAAAGTTATTACGAGTTATTACAAGTTTCCTTTTCCTTTTTTGGGGTAAATTGACTTTGTTATGATTCCTTCTAGTTGATTGAGGCTTCTTGTCAGTGAAATAAACCTGAAACCGCCCCACTCCTTGGATTTCGCCAAAAGCCAAATTACAAATATTTCCGGCATGGCCGGAGATTTTGGTTAATTTCAGACCTGTTATAGGAATGTTTTCATTCATTCACACCATTCGCGTACAAAATTTGCCAAAAAGACATTGATTTTTGTCTCCTTTTACCCAAAATTCCCCTTGCAAATTTCTTAGGAGCCCTCAGAATTCGCCAACTGGAAGATTGCTAAAAATACCCAGCTCACAAGGTATGGGGAAACGTTTGGAGTGGAGGCTGGCTAACACTCCTCTGAAACTAGTTTTGAGTCGGTATTATTTGTTGCTTCGAGAACTTGTTATAAAGTCTTAAACTTAAATGATGTAAGAATGCCTTTATTTTGTTTTTAGAAAAATTAGACGCGAATTTTACGAGGAAGAGGCTGAGCTATCTGGCAGTGAGATTGGTGATGATGAAAATTATGAGGTTGGTTTGGATCTTCGAATTTGGTTTGTTTTGAAATCGCTTGAAACCTTTTAGGCTAATTTTGTCAGACAAATGTTTACGAATTTATCTTGGCGCATTTTGTTTTAGTATCACCACTGCTTTTCCTTCTTTTAGGTCTTTTATAAAATTCTCTATTTTTTGGTTTGAATATTTTGTCTTTTCTTTTTAGGGTGGATCGGATGACGACAATTATGAGGTGGAAGAAGGAGATTTAGAGGATCTCCCAGATGAGCATGAACTGAGACAACAAGTTGGAAGAATTCACCAGTAATTAATTTTTCACTGACTAGGTTAATTGTTGATTTAAAATTGAGGCTGAGGCTGTTTTATGTAGATTTCCGCAGTTGACTCTTTATGACTCTTTTTTCAACTAAAGAAATAGTACTTTGTCGTGGTTATATTTGCTGTCTGCGCACACGCAACCCCTGCATAATATATCGAAGTCTACGATCGTGGAGTTAATAAGCAGGCTTGCGGAATTTGCATGATAGAGCTGAACCTTCTGTGCGTTAACGAGGCAGTTGGAAATTATGTACGTGTAGTCGCGAAGTTCATGGGTTATTCGATTTATTCTGTATTTTTCTGTTTTCAGAGGAATTTTTGTAGAAAATTTGTAATTTTAGTAAACAGATGCTGGACGAGGATAAACGTCGAACTCTGGCGCTTCAGGAAGCCTACATTGAAGACAACGAGTTGAACAGCAATGTTAACCGAAGACGTTTTCGTTGGCGTGATGGTATGAATTCAAATTTTCCCATGTCCCTTTTAGCCTTTTACATCCGAAAAGAATGTTTGCGGTTGGGTTTTGTTTACATTTTGCTGATTTCTTTAAAAGTTGTCTCATCTCTCCCAATTTTAAAAAGGTTGTGTAAATAAGATGACAGTCGTTTTACTACGTATCTGTTTCAGATGATGAGGATGGTGAAATTGTGTGGTGGAATGAGGAGGATGATCAGCCAGGGGGTCCGCTAGAGGGCGCTGATACTGTGGGTGGGGCTGGGGGAGATCCGGCCACTCAGGATCTGATTGATCAGCAGAGTCTAGAAAGACAACAATGGTTAGAGGAACAGGTGTGGGGAAGCTGATATTTTTTATTTCTTATAATTGGTATTGGTATACTGGACTTTATCTAGGTCAGAAGGAGAGGGGGTAACTAGATGCAGGTAAAAATGCACTAGAATAATTAGCTTGTTTTTTGCCTATATGCTTCTAGGCTAAGCTTAAGATTCAGTTTGAGTGCAAAAGCTAACATGAAACTAAACGTATCTTTGACTAGGAATATCCATCCGGAAAATTCCGTACACATTTAGGTTTGTGGAGAGAATCTCTAACAAGTAGATGGAGAAACCAGTAGGTCCTCCAACTCAGGAAAGCCCAGCCCAAAGTATTGTTTTGTGGACGAACGATTGGGTAATCTGTTGTGTTTCAGGCGGGTTCGTCAGTGGATATTGCGGATCCTGTTCTCTCGAGTCTGACGATGAGACGACAGAAATCGGATGCCAGCGGTTCGACTCGCGAATCCCTTAATCCGGGGGATGAGGTCAAAAAGGCCTGGAGCACTCAGCCATTCTCTGCTGCCTTAGCCAACGATGCAGATCCCGTCCAATTTGGCCAGGCCAAAGTTATGGTATAAAATTACAGTGATCTTTTCAATCATTTTAGGTTTCACTTTCGTTGTATGCACATCTTTTTCTTTCAATAGCAACCTTTTGACTCAGTTTTTAAAATTCATTATTCTTTGAATCACAGGCCTGGCGTTTTTAGGGTTTTGAAGAGGGGGGCCTTAGGGAGGGGGCAAGTGGAGGAGGCAATCCCAAAGTATACTTTTATTTTGTGGGAAAAATAGCATTTTTAAGGTAAAAACGGAAGAAAAATAGCTGTTTTAAGCTTTCGACACTTGGACGACCGCCAAACAAGTGGTTGGGGCTTGCCAAAAAGTGGTCGCAGTAAAAATGCAGCAGATTACAGCAGTTATAATATTGTGCTAATTATAAATGAAATCAGTATTGTTGGCATTTTGTGATTGTCTATATGTACTTGCGTAAACTCAGCTACGGTTTAAAGTTCATCGTGTGAGCAATTTTTATCCAATGGTTTTTCTTTCAGATAAAACGGCATCGTGAATCCCTGCTGGGACGAAACCAGGCAACCCTTGCCCGCCTGAATCGGGCCGCTTCCATGACCAGCGCTAGCAATGCTGCCGAAGCCTCTTCCAAGAACTGCATCTTTCGACGAGTTTCTCCGACGAAATCTGCTCGATCTCGACCCTCTGCTGACTCCACCTCCGTGGACTTCAGCTCTGACACTGCGCCTACTGATTTCAGTGATTTGATAGGAAATGTAAGCATAGCTTAGTCACGGTAGAATACTGTATTGTATTGGTCATATAGTAGAAACACAAGTTCTTTCTTCCGGGCAGTCAGTAGGCTGAAAATCTTTTTAACAGAGCGTAAATTCATTTGGTCTGTTCAACTTTTCAGTAAACATTTTGAGGATGTAACCGATCGATAGAAAACTGAGGGACTTTGGCAAGTTTCAACTTGCGATACACCTCAACTCGTAACTGCATAGATTTGGCAAAAACGCAGGAACAGTTGTAGTCCAAATGGAAGCAGCTAACCGGCAGTTATGCGGCTACTTAGTCTCTTCACAGAGTAGGAACCTTGTCCCTTGGCAATGGGTGTCCGATATGCGATGGCTCCTTTTTGCATGCCGGTCCAGTAAAGCCAGCCCACTGGAACCGGCTCCTGCGATGAGCAGGATGTATCGTATCTCAATTGGGCCATGTTTCTTCTTTTTCTGTAGTGTGTAGACTGAACGTTGGCGATAATTACACCTGTTTCACACTATTTGTGATATTTCGCGCAACGTATTGCAAAATGGTGTAAATTATGCTTTTGTCAATACTGCAAATATTGTGCTTTGATGAAATTGAAATTGTATTTGTTTAGTTTTTAGTGTTTTAATATTTTTTCCTATTGTTGCAGGGAAGGTCGCAAAAGCGAAGTTCACATCCGGCTTCTGTTGCCCCTCCTAAGAGAATGAAGCGTTGCCAAAGTAATGACAGTGCCTCAAACTCAATACTTGATCTTTTGACTGTATCCAATTCTGGTTGACCCTTTTTTATTGTGCAAGTTTTCTTGTATATGCAGTCATTGTTTCTGTACAATAAAGATAAAGGTGGACGTCATAAATGTAATGTTAAGGACAAGTTGGAATGATAAGTATTGTTTCTGGTCATCATGGTCAAACCAAGTGGTCCAGAGTAGTTATTGGTACCTATCGTTCTAAAATTTTCTCTTTAGTGTTTGAGGCCGGCCGGGGTTTCACCGGACGGCCTATCGCCTATCCCGGCCTAGAGCACTTTGCAGTGCAGTTATTATAACTTCTAAGATATTTATTTTCGGACGTTATCTTGGAAAAATAGCACAGCATAGCATAGAAAGTTAGCATAACTAGATTTGGAGTTCATTTTAAGCTTAGTTGCTTTATTTTGTAAATTTCTGATTGGTGATTTGTATCCCAGCCGGCCGGTAGCCGGCGGCCGGCCGGCGAGCAAAAGTCGTCGGCCGCCGGCCGGCTTAGGTCGGCCGGCCTCAAACACTAGTCCAGAGTACTGCCAAACGTGTCGTGAAACATGTCACCCAATTTTTCGCTTGTAGCTTGGCTTTGCTAGAAGCAAGAGTTTATAATAGGAAGAGGAAGAACACTCAGCCCTTCCTAAAGTAAAGCTTGTAATATGCTCGAATCGACACATTAAGGTCGAAATCAGCCATTTTAATTTTGCGATTTGGAAATATGTCGGCATGATACGTTTATACGCAGAGAAGTCCCCCTGAGATTTATATTGCAGGATTAATAGGAAACGCTGACCCTCTTAGAGTCACCAGTGTTCCTCACCCTGGATCATGTGTTTGTCCTTATTGTAAAACGCATTCACATCAGATTTGATTTTAGCTTACTGCGACGGTAGACTCTGTCTAGCTCAGTTGGCAGAGTGTCGGAGACTCTATCCGAAAGTCGTGGGTTTGAATCCCACCCGAGTGCAGAATTTTTCGGGTCTCAGGTGTTGAAGTTACAATTTCATTTCTTACACTCCGACTACACAGCGTGCATCTCAGTAATTTGTGCGCACACAAACTAGTTTGTGGCATCGGGATTAAGCACGGCAAATTAACACTAAGCCATATCACAATTCCTATTATATGTAAACTCTTGGTAGAAGCAACCAATCTTATTTCATCTTCAATAGATTCTGCCATTAATTCCGTTTCAATTTATAATCTCGGAGGGGTTACGCTTATGCATGTAATTTTGACATGAGGTAAGTGGTTAGCCAATCAGATTCGTTTTAGTTCAAACGCATATAAACACACGCTTAACAACGTTAAGCCCGGTTCATACTTCATGTGCTTTGTGCTTTGTGCTTTCTGGTTCATACTTTTTGGAAAAGCACAGTGCTTTGTGCTTTTCTAATTCATACTTCCAAAATGTGCTTTGTGCTTTCGGGTGTGCTTTCGAATGTTGAGCCGAGCTCAACATTTTCAGATGTGCTTTTGTGCTTAGCCAATCAAATTTCAGCATTTTTGACGTCAGCCAATAAAAAAGAGAAGGCGTGAAATCAGAAGAGACCGCCGAATACGGTAGCAAGGAAGACGTGTACACTGAAAATAAAATGATGAAACTGAACTGAAAAGTAAAATGAGACAATGATCAAAAATAGGAAAAGTATAAAAGTAAAAAATAAATCTACCAGTATATGTCTAGATTGTTTGCATTGAATTTACTGAATGATTTCAATATACTTACTTTGGAAATTTTTGTAATTATTTCGACTAGCAAATATTGTTTCAAATATTTTCTGTTGTTTCTTATAGGCACTTGCTAAATTACTTTGACAAATGTGTGATTTAGGATTCATCAAAATATCTTGCTTTTTCCTGGCGCGCCCACGGGCGCGGCAGGGCCCTTTAAGGTTGGGTTTGCCTGCCGTGTTTTCCACAGGTGTGAACAAATTCAGCTACAGCTTGCTGCGTAACAAAACAAGTATTGAAATAGTTGCTGCTGGTTTTTGAATAATTTGCCACTAGAAAATGTTGGATTTTCCCAGCTTCTGAAATTGGCATCTAGTTAACTATGACAGGAATCGTTGATAAAGCAAATTGACAGCTTTCCAGCTTTCGAACTATATAAGCTGTTATAATTTCTTTGATTTCCTTCCCTTTAAGGTTGGGTTTGCCTGCCGTGTTTTCCACAGGTGTGAACAAATTCAGCTACAGCTTGCTGCGTAACAAAACAAGTATTGAAATAGTTGCTGCTGGTTTTTGAATAATTTGCCACTAGAAAATGTTGGATTTTCCCAGCTTCTGAAATTGGTATCGGGGGATCTGCTCCGCTGCTTGGCTAGAAGCAAGCAGCTTTTAAGAATTTATTCAACAACTTTCCCAAGGCGTTTAGAAAGCTATGTGTAATGAAATTACTGTCTCTGTTACTGTAATTGTTGTTTTATTCAGTAAAAAGGCATTTCGCGTTCTTACAGCCTCACCTAGCAACTAGGAATAGGTTATCAATGTCTAGTATAAGGTGGCCTAAGTAAAGAATAATCTAGGCCCTAACCGAAAATCTGCCAAAAAGGCTAACCCAGCGAGTTACTTATTGGTTCTGTTGAAGATCTCATGGCCAGTCCAGTAATCTATGCCAGGTAATTGTACAAAGAATCAAGCTTTATTTCCTACTGTCAATTGTAATCTGTACCTGTCTAGTCTGTCTGTCAGAACTGCCAGAATTGCCTTAAAATCACCATAATTCGGTTAATTATCAGGGCTTAATTAAGGCGTCTCAACTGTGTTCCTGCGGCCGTATTGAGGCCCCCGAACTACCCTAATTAGTGAACTTATTAGGCGTTAGAATTGTCTAAAATATAAGTAATTTCCTAGGTTATCTCAACTCTTAGTGCAAGGATTCGAACCTTTGACCTTTGCCCCTTTTTGTACGTGTGTAGGACGGCCGTATTGAGGCCTCCCACACCTGCATAAACCCCTATTACGTCAGTCTTGTGTAAGGGCGGTCGTATTTGAGACCCCCTTTACCTCTCCTGTCCTTCCCTGTTTCCGTCAGCGTTGCGCAATGGCCAATTACGGCCTAAAATCCCCTTAAATAACAAGAAAACACGTATTATTTCACGTTCCTAGTACATTTACACAACAAATTAGAACATTTACACAATCCCAACATTATTCTTCTTTTAATTCCTGAAATAACAAAAAGTACAAGTTAAATTACACATTTTAATTCCTACGTTCCAGTTTTAATTTCATTATTCAGGGAGTTTTCTAACTCCTCCCCCTTTTTCTCTTCTCCCTTTTACGGGTCGGCCTTTTATCTTTGACCGCCCGTCTGTTTGTCTGGAGAGCGTGGAAAGCTCCCAGACCTTACGTGAACGAATGCCATTCACGCATTCATTCACGTAAGTCATACAATAGTGACCTTATAAGGGCCGCTGGTGACCTCCCACCCACAAAAGGCTGAATACAGCCTTTGCACTACTCAGTATAAACTTAGGTAAGACAAATAATAAATACATTTATACAATTATACAATAATAGTAGGTACTTAGGTACATAACTAACTAGTTATTTAGGTACTTATTAGTAGTACTAGGTAGGTTAATAGTTGTAGTTTTATTCTAGGTACCTATGTGTCCTTACGTAATTTGTTTTCGTCTTTTCTTTTCTTTTGGGTCCTTGATGGACCCAACAGGTGAGGCCCCTTTGCTTTCTACTAAGCAAAGGGAGCCCTTTGTTTTGGCCGATGGAGGACCAAGTTTTGAGAAAGATTGGAGTTTCTGTTTACTCCAGATTTATGGGCCCCAGCAGAGACCCCTAAAACTTGATACTTAAAATCCGGCCTTTGGCCTCCTTTCTGTCTGAATTAGGGGTCATCTGTTCCCATAAATTTGGGGGTCCTCTAGCCGCCAGACGCGCCGGTGGGCTACCGTAGGTCACGACTCGGTAGCCCAATAGAAAAAGCGTGATCATTCAAGCCACCCAATCAGAAGCTAGAAAGCTTAAGGCCAACCCCCTACTGGGGTCTCGACTGCAACTAGCAGTTTGCAGTCAGTGCTTGGCTGGCAGTCGGGGAGAGAGGTTGCTCTCTCTCCCCTAATAACTTTAGCTTCACAATTGTAGCCCCCATTTTGTCCGTATGTCTCCGGGGGAGATGTGTTCTGTGCCAATTATACGGAGGCCTGAACTTAAGCATCTCCCTCCTTCCCCCCCTTTTCCCGTAGGGTTTTTCTTTTAGGTTCTGCCAGCCAGGCACTCACGTTTCTGGCCGCCCCCGTGAGCCCATATGTCTGCGGACGGCTCACGGGGAGCACTGCTTCTGACCCGGGGACCCTTATGCCTGAAAGGCGGTCCCCGGGTCCCTCCATTTGCACTATTTCCCGGGGTCTCCGGACCCCGGAAGACCACTTTTGCTAATTTTTTGCGCAGGCCTGGTGGCCTTTCTCTATTGTAATTGTACTTGTGAGGGTGTGGGCCTTTCGCCCCACC
>JASAND010029080.1:0-18593 GCA_030248195.1 Trissonchulus latispiculum | reverse complement strand
GGTATATACCAAATGTATACGTACTGGCATTTTTTTAGTGGGGGGTGGGGGCTTCCACTTTTCGGTTCAAAAATCCACTTTTCCGGAGCCCCACTTTTCGGCAAGCCCCCCCCACTTTTTTGGGGGTCGCCCAAAAGTGTCAAAAAATTAGGTTTTTGAGGTCAAAATTTTCAAAAATTTTCTCAATTTTTAGCTAATTTATGGACTTATAAGCTCATTTTAAGGCTTAAAAACAGCGATTTTTTGCGTTTTTACCTTAAATGCTAATTTTTCGCTAATAATTTTTGTATTTTACCCCTTTGGTTCGCCCCCCCACTTTTCGGACGCCCCCCCCACTTCCCCCTCCCGCGGGGGGGGGGGCGAAGCCCCCCCCCCACTTTCAAAACCCTAAAAAAATGCCAGGTATATGCCACTTAATTCAACTTTAAAGGGGAGAACTTTAGCTGCTTAAAGTGTTCACATATATATATATATACCTTAAATACGGTGTTTGAGCTAGTGAAGTTAGATTCATTATATGAACAATTATTATTAACAATTATTATGAACAACATTATTCAAACATTATATGAAGCTAATGACATTACGCAAGACAGTGAGGATTTGTTCAGACTTGGGATTGGGAATAAAAGTAAAGAGTCTGTAGGCAAGATGGTAAGGGGTCGTCGTGATGTCAAGCCGTTGAAACCACGGCAGCGAGCGTCAATATGAGCCCAAGAGAAACGTGGCGGCTCATATTAGCCAGTTACAGCTTGTCCTTTACCGATTTGATGCTGGCTCATATTAGACGTTTTAAATCTTGTCCTTGACATATTTAAATGTTGACCATCAACATCATAGCTCATACTGCATTTTACATGCGACTGCAAGGAGCATTTTTCCTACTTGTATATATATAATAGGGGGCGCGAGAAGCGACCCCCTATAATATGGGTGTTCGAGACATTTTTATCCTTGTGATATATATATATTTGTGGTGTGTACTACATATATATAGCTTTCGTTCATATTTCTTCAATTTTTCAGATTCTCCGTCCAACGACTGCGCACCCGCGCTGCCGAAGACGACCAGTGCCGGAGGAGTGAAGGAGGTGGAGACTGAGCGGACCGCCCGCACGATTGGTCGAGGGGACATCGTGTGGGCTCGGATGCGTCGGTGCGCGTTCTGGCCCGCCCGCGTCTTTGCCCTCTACTCCCCGCAGGAGCCCGGTCCGGATCAGAACTCCTGTGTGATCTGGTTCGGCGGTCGAAAGACCAACAAGGACTTTGGCTACGTTCCCTTGGCCAGTTTGGAACCGTTTGTGGGTAGGTGGACGGAGGATTTAGGTTGTTGTATTGCTTGTACGCTTCGTTATTATGCGGATTATTTGTGGTGAGGCAGGTACACTCTGATTCCTTCATGTAGCAAGGTGGAGTAAACATATATATATATATATATAAATAAACGTATGGCGAACGTCTTGGGTGGGAAGCAGCCGCAGAAGTAAACAGCTTGCATTTTCTGGAAGTGATATAATTATTTTTGAAAATTAGGTATATAAATCTTGACATTTTGTTTATTCCGGTTTACGCAGCACCTTGAATAAGTAAAATTAGAGTTTAGGGGATGTAAAATTGCGAAAGGGCCTATTTCATTCATGGTTGGTCTCCAAGATAAATTAGTTTATTTTTTTAGTTCGCCTCACTCTAGTTAGCTCACGCCGGTTAGGAGTGGTGTCAGTACTGCACGAATTTGATTTTTGACTGGGGAGGGGAACTGACACCGACTAATTGCCTCCGCAATTAACCGAGGCGTTTGACAAGGCCGGCGATGTGCCTATTGCTGCTTTTGCAATAAGCCCACCGCGGCAGCTCCACCCTAAGGCGGCCACCCCTTGGAATCTCGGTATATTGCCAGCAGGGGGATAGCAGAAATTGGATGCTAGAACTTATTTTTTCCAAGCTCTAGACTTGATATGATCCTCCACTTTATAGCGCAGCAGTACGAAACCACTGCGCTAACGGAGGTTCAAAAAATTAGTTTAATTTTGATTATATACCTAATTAATCACGTTTAAATATCATTTCGGTCTTGTTTTCTGATAGCGTAGTCGCAGTGAGCTTGTGCATGTCCAGTGGCGGAGAGGATGGTATTCTTATTCTGATGACATGGGCCCCATCAAGAGGAGATCCCCGCCGGTGTCCCCTGGCATTCCTCTGGCCAACGGCGCAAATGGGTTCCAACTCCCAGGGGGGGGGGCATGACTCAAATCCTTAATACTTAAATTATGCTGCCGAGCTGAATCTATTGTGGTCTTCCCGGACGAATTGGCCTAGACGTGTGCTGGATTGAGGATCGTCAGTTGTGCCGAATCAGCCAATCCTTAGATTGCGCTGCCGAGCGGTTGGCCCGTCGCTACTTCCATATTCTGATCTTTCCGGATGTCCTGGATTCCGCCTGCGAATACGCGTTTTGGTTTGGCGATTCTTCACATTGCTGAAGAGTGAAGACCATGCATGATGGTCTTTGAATAGGAAGAAGAAGAAGAAGAATTTTGCCTGAAAATCGGACATTGGATGTTTAATTCTTTCAAAAACTAATTTTTTTTCGTCGAAGACGCGGACATTTAAAAGAACGAATGGTTTGGTATAAAAGTTTGGTATGAAGATTAAAGTTGACATAAAAAAATTTTCACGCGGCAGAATTTCTTTCCATTTGGCACAAATGAGTATATACTCCTATAGGGCCTCCTTTTATGCCAATTACAGCTCGCACCAGTAATAAAATTTTCCTTTCGTTAGCCAAAAATTTTTAAATTTTTGCCGAAACTTCAACTTTGAAGAGTAATTCCTTTAGATGCAGATAAGATACAGACGTCTAGTATTTTTCTGCAGGTGCCAAATGCATATGTGTCAAATCATTTTGGCAAATGGCAGCTTTGAAGCTTGGGCCTAGCAGTCAGTAGAAATTTTTAATTAATTATATACATGTATTACCAATGTATGTTGGTAGTTGTGAAAAAGGGGGGTCGGGAACATAAACGCGACGACTGCCCATGGCTGGAAGGCAGCTAAGATCTCATTACCTGATATTTTTTGACCACACCCATGCTCTATATCTTCGCCAAAAAGTAGGCCAATCGGACAAAGTCGGGGCAGGTCGATTTTAGTAGCCCCCCCCTTAATGGCTTGTATCCTTCTTCCTATTCCGGGCCCATTGTACATGGTCTTCATCAATGTCGAGAATCGCCAAATCAGCCAAACGTCTTCGCAGGCTGTGTATACACCAATATATGAAAGTACCGGGCAGCATAATTTAAGGAATGGCTGCTTTTTTCACAACTGACAACCCTGAATCCACACACGTTTAGGCCAAATCATCCGGAAAGACCAGGATAAGATTCAGCACGGCAGCATAATTTAAGGATTAAAAATTTGAGTCATGCCCCCGGGAGTTGGAACCCATTTGCACCGTTGGCCAGACGGATGCCAGGGGACACCTGTGGGATCTCCATTTGATGGGGCTCATGTCCATCGGATTTTCCACGGAGGTGGTCCCAAGCCATGCACTCGTACCCTCCACGGATTTGCCTATCAGCCTGCGTTTACTTCATCTTATTGTTGTTGTTAACTGGCCAAAAAAGCGGTGGGAGCCCCTCCAGCACTGGTAGAGGAAGGAACACCAAGGGGGAATAAACTGCAAAAAACTGCTAATGATACGGTAACCAGCTTGTTTTCGGCATGTACTGCTATTACTAAGGAAAACTGTACTCTGAAATGTACTCAAAAATTGCAGCATTAATACTAACGCAGACTATTATGAACCAAAGACTGATCAAAAATCCTAAAAATTTGTCATTTTCAGGGCACCTTATGGTGAGTGGTGTGGGCAGCAGCCCAAGAAAATCGAAGTGGGCAAGTGGGGGAAGGTTCGATTGGGCCCCACCTACATCACCTTCCACGAAAGAAAACCCAGGGTAGTACTCAGGGTATTTTTAGGGATTTCTTTTCCGGAGGAGGGGCCCGGGGGATTTTCTTACAAAAATGAGCCAAAAAAGTTATTTTTGGCGTATTTTGCATGATGAAACGCAAAAAGTTCTAAAAAATGCCAGGATTTAAGCTAAAATAGCTATTTTTACGAAAAAATCTCCGGCGAAGCCGGAAAATTCTTGAAAATTGGCCTATTTTTGGCAAAAATTTGGGCCTCCAAAAGTCCCGGGGGGGGAAGCATAAATCCCGGGAGGGACGATTTCGGGGGGGGAAGGTATTTTCGGGAGGGAGGTCAATTTTGTAAAAAATACAGCTGGTAAACGGTAAGTTACGATGTCGTATTTTTATGCTCGATTCATTCCGATGTTTTTGTTGTAGAGAATTTTCCTGGTCGCTATCAGCAGCGTCGTTCGTCGGGCGCCTATCAGCGCTCTGTGGCTCAGGCCATCGGAGAGTGTCTCGGGCGCCAGGAGTCTCCCCCTCCTCCTCCTTTCCTCACATGTCTCTTCTGACCTCTGACGCTGTGAAGGCCCTCAAGGATCTGAGTGAGCGCCCCCTGCCGCCGCCCCCTCCTCCTGCGATCCTGGGGGCCGAGGAGACCCGGAGTTTGTGTGGACGACGGGCCGGTCGGAGTGTCCGGACCAGAGGCGCCTCTCGTTCCTCCTCTGGATCTCTACGTCACATTCCTGGTCCCTATCCCAATGGTGATGTCGGGGACCACCTAGTCCCTTCGACGTCCGGTCGCCACGACGCTGGCCCTGTGAATGGTGGGACGTCGAGCTCGAAGGGACTACCCGATGGTCCCTCCTCTTTCGGGAAGACGCGTGATAGGATGGAGGATTCCGCCGCCAGTGTAAGTCGTCTCTTTAAAGGGTGATGTCCTTTTGGCACATAAATGTGGAGGGTCTGGGGAGCGAAGCCTCCTAGAAGTTGAAAAATTTTTGCAAACAAGGTTTGAAATGCAAAAATAAACATAAATTAAGCAGGCTAGAAAGTTTTTGAAAATGTTAATAAAGTTGCTATTGAAAGGTTTAAACCGCTGAAATAAGGGTAAATGAAGCAAAGGATCTAATAAATTATGCGCCGAGGGCGCGAAAATTATTGAAATTTTATGTCCGCGCTACGCGTCTGCTATGTGAGCCGCCTCCCCCTGTCCTTCTAAGTACGCCCGTGCAAGCTTGACCTGTTTTTTACGTAGGCTGCCACAAGCTAAGTAAAAACTACTGTAAGTTTCAGTTTGAATGTACGTACCAAAATTAACGCTTCTTGCCCAAAAAAATTGCATTTTCAAAATTTTGACCAAAAACTCCCAAATTTTTGTAGAAAAAATCTCTTGCAGTGCCTTGCCACCTTTGAAAATTGGCATGATACGTAGCAAATTTTAGGGAACCCAAAAAATTTCTGAGTTACGCTAAACTCCCCAGAGGGAGGATTTCGAAGGGAAAGTTTTTTGGAGGAGGAGTTCCTGAAAAAGGGACTTGCAGATTTCTTACAGGGTACTAAAGTTTACTCTGATTTTGCTGTTTTGGTAGAAAACGTCCAAACACTGCCGGTTTTTTTGGTAGGCACTGGGATGCACCGGCTGGTCCCCCATGTCATCCGCGGTTAATAACTAGAGCCAAAATTTAAATTTTTGATATTTTCTGGCCAGAATTTTTGGAATTTTGACAGCCAGGATTTGGTAAATATTGTTACATGTTGTTGTTATTTCCACCGATTTAAATGGAAGCCAGAATCGGGAACTGCGTATTTAACTAACTTGCAAAATATATATGCTTTCTTGGGTAGCTTTTTGAAGATTTCCATTTGAACCGCCCCTCCCCAATTTTTGAGACCCTGTCCCGGCAAACACGAAACTCCAAAAAACTTTCACCCTTTGAATCTTCTGCAGAGAATAGAAAAGTAGCTTTTGTGGGTGGCGAATGTACCTCATGTATATACGTATACATGCGCGTTTTTGAGAACTACTGAAATCCCTGGTCTGACTCTCTATTAAAGTACATCTATAGTGTATAGTCGTGTATGGTTCATTTCTTATGTTTCTGTTTTCAGGGTCCGTCTTCCTTGCTGGAAGAGTCTGTGAAGGCAGGACTAGGTCCTGAACCGATGGCCGAAGGAGAGGAACTCTATGATGAGTACGATCCGTGGAGTGGGGACTCCTCTAAGTCGGGAAGGATTCCTGAGGACGACGGGGACTACTCTCAGGAGGGGAGTTACCTGCCCTCCTCAGTCACCCCCTACACCCTCTCTCCGGCCGTATCGGGAGAGACTGCGCCGGATTCCCGGGATCCCATGGATGTGGACCTCCATCCGTCCCCCAGTCCTCCTCCGTTCCTCCTCCGGCGGCTCCGTCCTCTGCTGCGGGGGTTGTGGGTGGCGTCGGTGGTCTGTCCCGAGTCTCCATTCGCATCCAGCGGGATCCTCAGAGTCAGCGAATGCAGCTCCTCTGCAGTCAGTCATCCTCTGCGCCGCCCGCGAGGCTCCGTCCAAGGCCTCCGGCTCCTCCTCTGCTTCTGGTTCATCGGCTCCGGCTCCGGTTCTGGTTCATCGGCTCCGGCTCCGGTTCCACCGCCTTCTGCCCCTCTGCTGAACCCTGTCCTCCCGCCCCTCTGCTGAACCCTGTCCTCCCGGATCCACTCAACCTCTTGATGTCGCAATATTTGATACAAGCTTTTCTCTAACTGTTTCTTACCTAATCACTTTACCTTGGTCATTAAATTTTCCCACGTTTGTTGCTTAGCCAGCATTTGTTTCGAAAACACTTTGAAATATACACCTGAATTATTTAATGAGCATTATCCGTATGTATACTGTAGTTTATATATCTATTACAGACTAAGGTCCAGTAAGTAAGTAATTATGTGTGACACTATTTAGATTTGGCTTTACTTTGTCTGTATCGTGCTTGACTGCATAATAATAGTTTACTTAACTTGATCTTTTCAGTGGGGTCTTTGTTTAACCAATTAGTCATCCCCCGTATGCCAAAGTGTGCCGTTGAGTTGGTGGGCGATATTTTCAATAGTTAGTCGATAGTTTTTGATTTTGTGGCATACGAGATTATTTTAGCTCGTCTCAAACTCAGACTTTTCAAATATTTTCCGGCTTCTATTTTACTTGGGTGATCAAGCTGAATTTTTGAGTTTACCAACTTAGTATGTGTAGGAAAGGGGCTCATTTTACAACTCTAGTCTGCTTTAGATTCCCCTTTAGTTTACCTGGGTGGGGGGCTCCCGCCCTCACTTTTTAGCTTAAATTTGGTCATACTGTGCGGTGTGATTTCTAGTGTTTGCATGTTGACCTGTTTGTGTTATCTTGACAGCTTACGTAGGTTGTATTGCATGCCATGTATTGCACTTGTGTGATCTTGTTTTGTTTTGATTCCAGAACGGACGTTGCCTGTTTCTCTGGTGTTTTGCGGAACTTGTGCTCCATTGTGTCTGTTTTCTGCATTTTCCCCTGTTTTGTGCAATCTGTTTGTATACCTATTTGATTGACTTAACTTGTTTTTTGTTTCTATTTTGCCTTATTTCTGGCGTCTGTATTCGTATGTACTTGCATGTAGTTGCTGCATCAAATTTACATAATATGGTTGTAATAAGTCATTGAATTATATAATTAGCCGTTTTAAGAGGTAATGTCGATTCTATTAATGTCTTGGTGTTAGTGTGGCTTTGTATCAAAATCCTTTCTCTTTCTGTTGGTATTTGTTCCTGATTAATTACTCGTTTGTACTATTGCTAGTAGAGTTTATATACATGATTATCTGCGACGTACATCAATTCTGTCTGGTTTGTTCCATTGCTATAACTTCTATAGAATATGAGATGTATATATAGGTGTAAAGTTTCCTGGTTGTATTGAAAGATTACTTATGAGAATAAAGAGCTACTACTGGTCTTGATTTTAATATAGGCTTAATTAATTGTTTCAGTTGGTATTCTGAATACATCATTATGAAGTTGTAGTTTGTTTTTTGCTACTCTCAGTCAGTTACCGACTGTTACGAGTTCTGGTTGTGTTGTTAAGGGGGGGTCTCTTTGGGTCAAAATCGATAGTCGCGGATTTCGCTCATTTTCGCACACAATGTGGGCACGTATGTTTTCATAAACAAGACAATATGAGAATTCGATATCAAACGATGACAGAGATATTCGGGGTCGAATTTTGAAAACTTGAAAATTTCTGTGATTTGCCGTCCAAGGTCAAGTGGAAACAGAACGGTCGCGAAATTGGGGTCGACTAATATGGCAAATTAATAGTTTTGGTAGGCTAATGCTAAAACTGCTGCTAAAACTGCTGCTGCTAAAAATTCAGTGCTAAAACGACTCAGGCATTCGGAATGCAATCTTCAGTCGTGAACTGAGCCTTTGTCAGCTAACTGTGCTCTCAAAATTTATCTTGCTCTAACTTGCAAATACTACATTTCAGACACATAGTTCTGTTAGAAAAGCTGTTCAGCTCATTGTTAGCTATCGAATGTCTATATTTTGGAAATTTCAAAAAGTGACTTGTGACCTATAAGAGATCAAAGGAGCCGACACGGCAAAAGTTATACCTTGAAGCATTTGCCTTTACCATAATGTCCGGCAGGCATTGAGAGTTATATGTGCCAATTTTTGTGACTTTCGAGTAGGTAACGAGGGAGAAATTATTAAAAGAACGTGAAAATTGTGCAAAATGATGATTTTTTGTCAAAATTCGCACACTTTGCGGCAAATTTTTTGAGAGCACTACAAATGGTAGAAATTTGCAACTACTGTCATAAGAATTCTGTGTATGCGTAGAGTGCAACTATCTATAGCGTTTTCTGTAGCTTTTGCCAATTGTACAGGATAGGCGAAAATGTTTTGCTGGTCCTGTTTTTCGTAGTACAAAAAGTACCAATTTTCCAAATTTTTTACTTTGAAAAATCGCCAAAAATCTTCCAGTCAACAGAATTGTACCAGAAGGGCTATTTGCACTCTCTGATATGTCCTTACCATATACAACAAAGTTGTAGCGCTGTATCTTTCATACAGCGAAAACTTTTCTGCCACAATCTTTTTAACCTAACTTTAATTTTCTCATGTCAAGGTCACCTTTGAAGGTTTCCAAAGAACGATAGAAGCAATATTACGCAAAACGCTCTTGTCTTGTTTTGAGGACCCATTGGGACTACAAAATATGTGAAATTGAGCAAAATCTGAGATGGCCAAAATATCGGCCAAAAAAGGTACCCCTCCCCCTTAAAAAATTTTGCTAGCCAGGCCTGCTTAGTCGACCGGGCTTGGCCAGGTGCGGTTGTCTGATTCAAGGCCCGGTAGCCAAGAGTTAGCACGCTAGGCTAAAGGACAACCAGTGAAGTGTGCCCAACTGTAGAGTCAGTCTGGCTGGCAGCGTCAGACGCAGCCAACAGGCCGGCAAACCGATCGTCTAAATCAGGACAATGCGTGATATCTTTTATACCTAACTGTGCAGCTGCAAAAACTTGCAAAATGCAATAAAGGGCAAAACTGGATCCGGCCGTCCCGCCTATTCGACCCAGGGTCGCTTTGCATACAACAATCAGTAATCAGTAACAATTTGTCCGTTGCATAGGACAGAAACCTAAATCTCATTCGAAGACTATAGGCCAGGCAGTAGTCAAGGGATAGAAAAGATTTTTATATCAGGAAATATGGCGCATTCTAAAAAATCAGAAAAGATTAAAATTAGTTACTTTAAATCCAACAGATTCGATGAAAATTACCAAGAAAAACTGAAATAATCAGTAAACAAAAACTGCTGGCAACTTACTGACATGTAATCAGTAAAATGTGTTATGCAACACTTATATGCTGCTAATTCACTTCATTGATCACCTCACTGATAATTTACTGATTATTGATGGTAATCAGTAAATTTTATGCAACCGAATTTACTGATTAATCAGTAGTCAGTGTTTTATGGAAAGGGGCCCAGGTGGACCGGCCGCACGAGCCACAAAACCAGCCGGGCAACAACACTAGCGGTGAGCAAAAACCGGGTACCCTTCAGTGGCCCACCCAATAAAGGTTTCTAAGCATCATCTACTTCATAATCAGCGCAGCGCAGACCACTAAGAAACTAGCTTTGGTGAGACAGTTTCTGTAGTTGACCGAATTTATCTACCACTTCAAACAAATTCGCAAATGCAGTGCTTGTGTTTTTCAGTTTTAACACAAGCATAGAGCGAGTGATCGTACCACCGTTTCGACTGGGTGTCTTATGCAACGGAAAAATTGTTACTGATTACTGATTGTTGTATGCAACGCGGCCCTGGGTCGAATAGGCGGGACGGCCGGATCCAGTTTTGCCCTTTTTAATTTGCGGGGTGGGGTCAGCCGTTAGCCTGCAGAGGATGTGTCGGGCTTATAGTACTTAGAGTGAGTATGACAGCTGTAATACTCTTATGTATTTATGTACTCTTGGTATCAATGATATGCAGAGGGTTGTTCCAAATAATAAGGATGTAGCAATTGTTGTGCAAGCTCTTAACCTTCGCACGCAGCTTATTTTGCAATGGCAGCTTTTTTGGACAATGAAGACAACGAAAATACACTGAGACCTAGTCTGGTGCCTGCCGCTGTGGCAGTTTGCCAAATCCCCCTTCCCATGAAAACTAAGGGAGGGAAGTACCCGTTAGCCTAGAGAGGATGTGTCACTTTTTCATTGCGTTGCATAAAATACGACGTTTTTTATAGGTTTGCTATACTTTCTAGTCATGGGTTATGACCTTCTGGCGTTGGATACGCTTCCTGGTCCGTTTGTTTTCAGTGGGGTTGGAAGAAGTATATACCTCCATGCAGTGGCGTAGATAGCTCTTAGCATCGGGGAGGGCGGATCTTTGGCAAGCCAGGTGGTGCGTCTCGGAGGCCGAACCCCACCCCCCCCCCCCTTCCAGAAAGAGCAATATTTAAAATTTATTTACCGTGACCCACAATCGTAACTTTCAATCTTTTTAAAAATAAAATTGAGTTGTTCATATTTTCAACAAAGGGAATTAATTTTGAGCACTTTATTATGTTATGAGCTATTAGGTATAGATCATTTTCGGAATAAATTACAGATTAGTTTTTCAATTACCACAAATCTGCAACAGGAACTTTTATTTTGGGAAAATGAAATAATTTCAACTTGTCAGCAATTATCAATATGAGTAAGAACACAGGCAAGCGGGGGTCTGGGGGCACAGACCCCAGTAGAAAATTTTCAGAAATATTACGTTTTAAACCCAATTTTTCTAGTCTGACTGAGCTAGAGTTTTTTGAGAAATTAAAGCTTTGAAACGTATATTTCAGACTATTTTTTCAGGAAAAAACCGATGCAAAATGTTAAACTCGAGCTGCACGCGAGCTTAAAAATTATTTCTAAAATTCTATAAAAATTATTTCTATAAAAATTTTTCGCTCACAAAATTTCCAGGGGGGCAAATGGGCCTTATCTACGCCTATGCCTTCAGAGTATAACAACGTCAGCTTTATTCATGGGCCTCCGACTCCTATGTCGTGATCCTTTCAGGCTCAAATTCGTTCGATCTAGACCAGAGCAGGGTCTTTTCTTGAAACTTCGCATTTTTGTTGTGTTTGCTTAATTTTGAGCTGTCTTCGGATGTCAGTTTTCAGCATCGTGTACACGTTGCTGGCATTTTTGTGGGAGTCGGGGGCGTCGGCTTTCCGGGTGTCCTCCCACTTTTCAGAGCTCCTACCCACGTTTTTGGTCGTCGCCCAGACTTGTTGAAAACAATTATTACTGTTTTTGCTGATTAAACCACGAATTTGTGCTTGGTCTTCACTTGTGATTTCACAGTTGTCTAATCCAGTTTGAACATCACCTGACCTAAGTAGATGCTGTGTTTGTTGAAGTTCCCTTCTATCCGGTTCATGGAACCACTTAGCTTTCTGAAATGTAACCGTAAAAGTTGGGGCTAGGGGCTCTAACAGTTTCTAGGTTGAGCAAGTTTCAAGCAGCTTGTTACAGAATGCACTCATGTCAGATCTGATGTTTATGTTTACTGTTGTTTTAGGGCAATGCAGTCCGTATTTCGCCCGGGCCTTTTTGCGAACAAGGTGGCCATAGTTACGGGCATCGGGTACGCGATTGCCAGCGAGCTGGTCCAGCTGGGCGCTCGGATTGTGATTGCGGCGCGAAACGGGGAGCGACTGACGCAGGCCGCAGACCGACTTAGAGAGATGTGGAAACTGGAAAAGGACAGCAACAGGGTCACGGCCATTCCCTGCAACATTCGAAAGGAGGACAGTGTTAAGGTAGACTGGAAGGAGGGTAATTAATAGATATGCGTGCTGCGGGCTGTCAAGCAACAAAGGTTTTACTACAGTTTGCGCACTGAGCATATTGTGTAGCATGTTTACAGCTTAAGGGGATCGCCAGGTACTAAATTTTATAGTCACCAAATATATTGCTCATTTTCAAGTAGAAAATTAGAAACCAGCATCATTACAAAAGAATTTCGCATAGATAGTAGCACTTTACCTAGTCCCGGTGGCGCACATAGGAAATTTTTTCAGGGTGGGGGCGGACCTAAAAAAATTTGGGGGTCTGGGGGGCACAATTTTTGCAAACAAGGTTTAAAATTCAAAAATAAGCGACATTAAATAAAATTAGAATAAATTTAACGCCTAACAGGGGTGCACCCAGGATTTTGAAGAGGGGCAGGTCGAGCATTAAATTTTTTTGCTCCCGCCAGATGGACAAGATTTCGAAATTGCCGTTAATCTACGCGGGGGGTCTGGGGGGGGGGGCGGATTCCCCCAGAAGTTGAGAAAATTTTAAAATTATGAAAAAGTTCGCAATGGAAACCTTCAAAAAGATTTATATGAATAAAAGTTGAGAATATTTTGAAGTTATGAACAATCTGCTTATAATAGCAACCGTTATTAAAAGATTTGAAATATATTGTGTACGTATGCGAAACTAAATGCGTTTGGAACGCAACAAATTTAAAGAAATTAAGCCATAAAGCGCCGCAGGCGAGAAAAATTGAAGGAAATGGAGCTAGAAAAGCGCAGCAGGCGAGAAAAATTTATATTATGTAGTGGCGCGATAGTGCCCCACATAATATGGGTGTAAAGGCGTCTGCGCGGCCCTCTGGAGACCGTGTTGGCCTGGTGCCAGCTAATTAGAGGTCTGGGAGGGATAAAAATGTTACCATCGTAAAGTACTCGAGTAGTACTACAAGTACCACCATACTTTTGGTTAAAATTCGGAACTTCGAAATTTTGCACTAGGCGAGAGTTACCGTGCGATTGTTTTTTTCTCGGTTAACAATGCTTATTGGAAGTGCATTTTCTAGCGAAGTGTTGGAACGATGTGGGCATTTTGGTCCAATGCTACTATGATATGTTGGTAGACAGTGTCCCCCCATGCTACCAAACGAAGGTCATTTTGGCACTCGGCCAACTTTGGCTCTGTGCCAAGGCCCCAAAATCGGACTTTCGCTATTTTGGCATTTCGGTTGAAATCAACTTTTTTTTCACAGGCTAGCAGCTAGATCGGTTTGGTTTATTTTATTTGAATGTTTCGGACTATGCGCACAAAGTAACGAGGGGGATTTTTTACTTTCGCTCTGCAGCTTTCAGGAGATGGGCCCAAACTTTGCTTTTTTTGGCCTGTTTTGGCGAACAGTCCCACTTTTACTAGAAATGCCCTAAAAGTCACTAAAAATGGCGTTTTTCGGTCTTGGGGTGGTACCCATATATAGTAAATCGGGGTCGCTGAAAACGATGAGCATACTGCCGATACCGCCGGAAGTGACCACTGGTCAGCACGGCTCCCGTGGTTCGTCGCCCAGGGTCAAAGTTGTGAAAACGCACTATAAACAGCGTTTTTCGGCGTTTTGGCTGGAGGCATATAAAGTAAATCGACTATGCTCGTTTCAATGAGCATATTTTCAGAACCGGCGGAAGTGACCACTGGTCACTACAGGCTAGGTGGCCTATTGACCAGTGGTCAAATCCCCTAAAACTGCATTTTTCAGCGTTTTGGTTGGGAGCATGTATAGTAAAACGACTACGCTCGTTTCAATGAGCATATTTTCAGAACCGGCGGAAGTGACCACTGGTCACTACAGGCTAGGTGGCCTATTGACCAGTGGTCAAGTCCCCTAAAATTGCATTTTTCAGCGTTTTGGTTGGGAGCATGTTTATAACTTTTGAACATCGATTTCTCAAAACTGAAGAATCGGCCAGAAATTCTTTTTGTGCCACGATATGAAGGGAAGGGCTGAGGGAAGTTTTTTTGGATTTGGCTCAGAAGGTCTTAACGTTCGAGAAAATCGAACAAATGCACGGTAACACGAAATTTCTCAAATTCGCAATGAGTTCTCTTGCTACTCGGTAAGTTTTAGCCCAAACCAAGAAAAATGTCCCTCCGCAGAAGGGCGAATTTCGATTCTGCCGAAAATCCGCGAAATCCGTCGAGTAGTTTTTGAGAAATCGATGTTAGAAACAAAATAATAGCAGTTTTGCCAAAATGGTTTTTCTGCCAAATCTCTAGCTTAAAGCAATAAAGTCCGGCTAATAGCCATTCATAAAATGGGCATTTGGACGCTGCATCGATTGAGTATAAATAAGCCAACTTTGCCCTTAACATGTGTCACTAATTTTGAAAAAACTGATTTCGTCGAAAATGGCCATTTTTTGACCCTAAAAACAGTTTTTTGCATATACTGACTTAACCACTGGAGGTAGCTCAAAGGTTGTAAAAGCAAAAATGCTGATTTTGGTGCCCTCTTTCCAGCCATAACAACCAATCCTGTGTCTTGTCTACCTACTGGGAGTTTAAGGCCAAAAACCAAAACTTGCTTATCTTTGGCCTAAAAATACAGGATTGGTCCCAGAATGTTAAAAAGCACGGACATAGGCTATTTCATAAGTTTTAGCCATTTACGTAAAGGATTAAAGCCGTATGTGCTGTGCCGTATCAAAAATACCCGAAAGGAAACCAGCACCTTAAATTGCTATACCTTCCCATTTCCCATAATTTTGCAAAAGTTTTGATCAAACTTCGCATCGGAATCTTATTGAATAATACTGAGAGTCCGTATCAGACACTTCAGCCTAAGCCATTTTTAAGCATAAGCTCAGTTTAATCAAGAGTACATAATAACTAAGAGTGTGACAAGCGTCACGCTCTTAGTTATCAAGCGAATAACATCATCTGCACAATAACGGCTGACCCCCACCACAACTGAGTGTGTGCACTTCAAATATTTTTGCCCGCTATGCCTACGTTCTAAAGCTCAAAAACACAACTAGTCAGTTGGTTCAATGTGCGTCTGTACCGAGCTTTAGAACGTAGGCGTCAGAAAGGGTACGATATATATATATATATATATATATATATATATATATATATATATGTGTGTGTGTGTGTATATATATATATATATATATATACATAAACCTTTTTACTTTTTTCAATTTTTTCCCATTTTTCCTTTTTCCTGGCCCATCCCAAATTCCCAGTATATTTAGTTAAGATCATTGTAGTTGGTGACTGCCAAGGGCAGCCACCATTATTCTCCGATTTCCATCTGGATGACTGCAAATGGAAGTGAATTTTATATGCGATGTGCCATGGTATGTGTTAATTCTTATCTTTGCAAACTTTCAAAATTTCTCTCCGTTTTTCCTTTTTCTCAAACTAACTTGAATAAGTTTTGAATCACTGTCATATCTAAATTTTTCCCGATTTTTCAGTTGTACCGAATTCATAAGACGTACAAATCTCATTTCATTTTTCCTAAAATCTTTTCTGCTCTTTTCTTGAACTGTTCTCTTTCTAGCCTAAAAACAGTTACTTTTGAAATATCAGTTTACATTTTCAGGCCTGTTCCTTCTTTACGCGTGGCCGTAGCTCAGTGGCAGAGCAGCCCAGGGTTTCGAGTCTGGGTAGTCCCGGGTTCAAGTCCCGGCGGTCACTTCATAAACAGGCTTGGGAATATACGTTCCTACTTTCCTTTGTATATACTTTGGAAGAAAACAGTTATGTTATCTGTTATGTTTATATTTCATCTCAAAATTCCTTAAATCTTTTTCGGTTAGCTAGACGTAGATGACAGCCCTACTTGTTTAGAAATCATGACAGTCACCTTCAATCGCTCTGATTTTAAATTCATCGGTAAAAATCCAGCACGCAACTTTCAATCCTAATTATTAACCAAACTCAAGTTTTCTCCCTTGAAAAAGAATAACTTTTCCGCCTTAAAAGAATAATTTCATTGTCCGTGCACAGCCTGGACCCATTTTAAAACATTTGCGCGCATCCGGCGCAAATTTACTTAATTCTTCGTTACTTTTCAAATCTGCCCGTCTTTTAAATCTTTCCATGGCAACCTTTTGACATTTTCAAAAACTTTATTAAACTTCAAAAATTTTCCAGACGGATGCACTTTGGCCGCCACTTCATGGAGCTTCTTCATGGTTACACTTACCGTCACTTCTTATCGGTGACGCAACTTTTTCATGGCCCGGTGCCTTAATTACGGGAATGATTTACACTGTTTCGCGGCCCTTCTAGAGCATGTCCCAGCCAAATTTTGGGCTATGTCAATATACATGTATATTCTGGATATGGCAATGGTGAATTGTAGTATCAAGAGTACATAATACATAAGAGTGTGACAGCAGGCAAGCTTTCTGTTGTCAGCTGTAGGTACATGCTATGTTCGCTAACGGCTGACACCCCCTCACAAGTGTATGCCTTCAAAGAAATTCGCACGCTATCTTTACGTGTTAAAGTTCGAAGCAGACGCACATTGAACCAACTGAGTAGTTGTGTTTTTGAGCTTTAACACATAAAGATAGCGAATTTCTTTGAAGAGCACATACACATTTGTGGGGGGGGGTCAGCCGTTAGCGAACATAGCATGTACCTACAGCTGATAACAGAGAGCTTGCCTGCTGTCACACTCTTATACATTATGTACTCTTGGTAGTATCAATTGAATGCCATATTTTGTTCAGTAAAGCATTGCCTAGTAACTAAATTAAATCATTATAAAATAGGTACTTGCCCACGGTACACAACAGTATACTCAAACCTATCTAAATCCAGTCGAAGAAAAACTTGACCAAATTAACGAAAATTCGGAATGGGTGTGAAGTTGAAATAGCACAAAACTTCGTTTTCCGATTCTGCTAAAAAGTTGTATATATAGAATAGAGGTTTTCTGTGTCGCAAAATCCGAATTTTGAGGTCCATTTTTCATTTAGCTTTTCGTTAGCTCAGTATATAAGCTAAAGTGTTAGGTTGTTTTGAAACCTTTTCTGAAAGAGCTAGCAAATTAATCGAATCAAATAACAGACTTAAACTTAGTGTTTTGCGACCCGAAAACTATATATACAACTTTTTAGCAAAATCTGTTTAGCAAAATTGTACGCTTATGTTATGTTGCAGGCGAGGGCTGAAGGCACGATGCGGGTTACGATTTGGCTGAAGCACTTGTGACTGCTAAAATCCGAGCTTGCATGTAGTCGAAAAGAGACCAGTCGAAATCCGGCTTTAGCAGAGAGCTATAGTCACCGAATATCGGCCAGTCTACGCTTTTTGAAGTATATATTTTAAATTGATGTCCCTAGTATTATAAAAATAATTCCTAGAAAAAGAAAAAAGGATAAAAAACCGAGCTTGCGTGTAGTCGAAAAGAGACCAGTCGAAATCCGGCTTTAGCAGAGAGCTAGAGTCACCGAATACGGCCAGCCTACGCTTTTTGAATCTATATATATAAACTAATTTCTGAGCACTGAGCACACTACTTGTTTAGAGGACACATTTTCCTAGGAAAAATGGCCTCCTAGCGAAATTGCTAGCCCTTTTAATTTTTGTTAATTGGCCAAAGTTTCCAAAAAACTTTTCCTCCACGCCATTTTCACAACTGATTACTGTGATTATGTCCTTTCTAACGTGTTTGCTGCGTCAAACTTCTAGCAATGTTTGTGTCAAATAATAGAATAACACACACATATATATATAAATATATATATATATATATATATATTGTCATGTGTAGAACAAATTACTAAATTGTAATACAGGGAAACAAAAACATTTCATTCGCTAGTCTAGATACAGTCTTCGGTGTCAGATTACGACAGGGCTGAATTAAGACGGGGTCAAGGCGAATATTGCTGCAGTTCAAAGTTTTCAAAAAGTATACAGCTCTGGAAGCCGATGTAAACAAAACAGCAACAGGACGTGGAGTCTTAGGGACTGGGAGAGCACAGCACGATGAAATATCGTAATCAGACAAATCGAATCCAGTGACAACAGAAATAGATCTAATGAGGTTGAGCACGTCGTAACGCAGCATTCCCTTAGAACGAGGCATTCTGGACACAATAATTATATTAGCAGCAGAAACCTGTTCTGTGAATGAAGGCAGGTAAAAATACTTCGAACTGACATGGCTAGCAAATCCTCTAACACATCCAGCGTCGTGAGTGTCGTAGAAACGAACGACATTCTCAGGTGGGCAAGAACTGTAGTCAAAGTCCTGCTGAAACTGCGACTAAATCTGCAGAAGCGCTGGAGTATGCAGCTGACGGTGGGAGAATATCCATAGGAGTCCCAGGTGCTGAAGTGCTGCACGCTGAGCCCCGAAA
>JASAND010029078.1:0-10856 GCA_030248195.1 Trissonchulus latispiculum | reverse complement strand
AATACGAATATGTCAAAAATGAACCACTTAGACTTTGAGACAAAGTTTGTACTATGAAAGTAACAATATAATATACAAATGTATATCATAAAACCTTTCAGTTCATTCTCTTCGGAAGCTCTAGGGCTTGAATTCACTCAATAGTCAAAAAGTGAGGACGCATAAAGCTACACTCCATCCAACTGATAGCGCAGGCACCCAGAACGTTCCAGCCCAAACGCTGAAAAATAAACTCCTGTTAGGGCACTGATGACACCAAATCAGGGAGACTATTTGAAGTTAAATAATCCATTCCCTATGTAATACAAACCTAATACATGCAAACTAATAGACAATTGGACTGTAGAAGAAAAAGGATAATGTATCTAGCAAAATATATACAAAAATCCAACTAGTTTCTTTACTTTCGGTGTGCCGAAGTATATAATTCACTGTCGGTGTAGTGTAGATATAAATACTATATTATCTGTAAGTTGCTTTGTACATAAGTAGACTGAGCTTAATGCTTAAGAATACAGTCAATTTTTTTGAAGTCTAACTATTTGAGCAGTCGGCTATTAACTAACCAGGAAGGCGCCTTTATTCCAAAAGTAAACAATTCCGTGGTTTATGTCGAACAAAGGCGATGCGATCGAGACCCAAACTCCTCCACCAAAGTGCACTAAATACAACAAATTGAAAACGTACCTACATCAAATATAAGTTTAAATTTACATAAATCTCTGCAACTGCTTTCCGAAAATAAAAGTTCATCCATTATATATATATATATATATATATATATATATATATATATATATATATATATTGAACAATATTGATTAATTAAAGTTTGCAGCGTTTCAATTCATAATCAGAATCAATTCAGAATTCTAAACAAATAATGAGAAATAGGCAGAATGATTTTGTAGTTAAAATTTATGAGGTGACCATACGTTATTTTAGAAATTATATACTGACAGGCAAACGCATCTAGCGGATCGTCAATTCTCAGAAGTTTCACAATTGCTGACCACAAGGCGTAGGCGAATCCTGCGACTGCTCCGATCACTGCAGCTGACCAGGGCTGAACCTGATCACAGCTGGCACAGATGGCTACCTAATACACAAATACGAAACAAAACCAGACGCTTAACTACAAAATTTCGGAAACAATCAAACATTGCTAATAATGAAACAATTCTCAATGGATCGACAACAGCCCTTTATTTTGCCATCAGCTTTATGGATTACTGAAAATTTTGGTATAGGTTTCATGGATTACGGCCCATTTGTGTTCCGGCATCGTGGATTATGCAAGTTTTCTGTCTGGTCGCAGTGGATTACTGAAAGAATTGTTCTGGTTGTTGTGGATTACTGTTGTATGTGGTTTGAGATCTAAGGATTACTGTCCAGATTAGGGTTGTTGTTATGGATTATTTACACAGTTTTTGTGGTATCGTTGGATTATTCTTTAATAATAGAGTTGAGGTTAGGATTGTTGTGTGTATTCAGAGATAAACTGTTTTGAGCAATTAGATTTGAGGTTACGGATTGTTAGTGGCATAGAGAAATGCTTTTGACTAATTTGTTGAAGATAAATTGTTTAGTTGTAAAAAATAAATTAAGTGAAGGCTTCGGCTTAGGCTTAGGGTTTGGCTTTGGCTTAGGCTTCATTTCTGATACTATTTTACTCTATTTGCATGTAATTAACTTATACGCGTTAGGGTGACGGTTCACCACTACCACTGTCTTTGAAAAAAATCGGCTTAGGCTTAGGCTTAGGCTTAGGCTTAGCTTAGTCTCATTTCTGATACTATTTTACTCTATTTGTATATAAATTAAACTTGTACGCGTTAGGGTGACGGTTCACCACTACTTGAGTAATTTGTTGAAGATAAATTGTTTAGTTGTAAAAAATAAATTAAATGAAGGCTTCGGCTTAGGCTTAGGGTTTGGCTTTGGCTTAGGCTTAGTGTCATTTCTGATACTATTTTACTTTATTTGTATATAAATTAACTTGTACGCGTTAGGGTGACGGTTCACCGCTACTTGAGTAATTTGTTGAAGATAAATTGTTTAGTTGTAAAAAATAAATTAAATGAAGGCTTCGGCTTAGGCTTAGGGTTTGGCTTTGGCTTAGGCTTAGTCTCATTTCTGATACTATTTACTCTATTTGTATGTAATTAACTTATACGCGTTAGGGTGACGGTTCACCACTACCACTGTCTTTGAAAAAAAATTGGCTTATGCTTAGGCTTAGGCTTGGCTTAGTCTCATTTCTGATACTATTTTAGTCTATTTGTATATAAATTAACTTGTACGCGTTAGGGTGACGGTTCACCACTACTTGAGTAATTTGTTGAAGATAAATTGTTTAGTTGTAAAAAATAAATTAAATGAAGGCTTCGGCTTAGGCTTAGGGTTTGGCTTTGGCTTAGGCTTAGTCTCATTTCTGATACTATTTACTCTATTTGTATGTAATTAACTTATACGCGTTAGGGTGACGGTTCACCACTACCACTGTCTTTGAAAAAAAATTGGCTTATGCTTAGGCTTAGGCTTGGCTCAGTCTCATTTCTGATACTATTTTAGTCTATTTGTATATAAATTAACTTGTACGCGTTAGGGTGACGGTTCACCACTACTAGAGTAATTTGTTGAAGATAAATTGTTTAGTTGTGAAAAATAAATTAAATGAAGGCTTGTGAAAAATAAATTAGATGAAGGCTTCGGCTTAGGCTTAGGGTTTGGCTTAGGCTTAGGCTCATGCTCAGGCTTTGGCTTAGGCTTAGGCTTAGGCTGAGGCTTATACGCGTTATACCGTTATATGTTATACTTTATATAACTTATACGCGTTAGGGTGACGGTTCACCACTACCACTGTCTTTGAAAAAAATTTGGCTTAGGCTTAGGCTTAGGCTTAGTCTCATTTCTGATTCTATTTTACTTTATTTGTATATAATTAACTTATACGCGTTAGGGTGAAGGTTCACAGATCTCTCTAAAGAGTTACTCTGTAATAAAGTTTGTCATACGCAACTTGAAATTAATAATCCATGAATACAAAACCAACACCTACGTCACGTTGTGACGTAATATTGTCAGTACTGTCGGTTTTCGTCCTATACAGTCCTGTAAAATCATTTAGTACACGCCATGGATTACTTACTCCTTCAGTCACAATTAAAAGACGAATTTCAAAAACAAGAAGTACTAATGTAAGAATATTCTTTCATACATCTTAATTAATAATCCATGAATACAAAACCTTTATTTTTCGGAAATTTATCTTCTGCTGTCTGAACCCAGAGCCAGTAGCAATTTTGTTCGAAATTATTAATTTTGCCCCTGACTCACTTCTGAGTTTCTAATTCTGAGTACTGATTTTAAAATGCTATTTATGAGTCACAGTTTGCAAGTCTGAAAGAGTAGAATCTAGACGAGGTTCATCATTTACCCATATAATTAAAACGAGCGCAACTAACCATTCCAGTCAAAGCACCGTTAATGGTAACCAGAAGACTCCATTTGTGGTGACGAATGCGAACTGGGATCAGGGTTGTGAAGGCGGCAAAGGAGCCACTGAGAATGGTATTGAGAACAGATCTGGCCACAGAAGCGCCGTTTCCCAATTCCGAAATCTTGGCTACAGAACCGCCATTGAAGGCAAAGAAGCCAAAAATCAGAATAAAACCACCCAAAGCGGCAAACTGAAATAGCATAAATTCAACAAAAAATGAACGGCAATAAATCAAAATAACATTAACGTATAGTTTGCTATATTCGTCATTTATATTGCCGATGCTTATCTCCGGATTCACACACAGCCCGAAGCCAGGAGTGACAACTCATGTTGACTACATCTGTAGAAGAGGGGCCCGTCATCAGGCATTACGCCAGAACACAGACTCCTGTTACCTTCCCACCGAAGTGGCAGCTGATAGCTATCAGCATCGGGTAAAACGTATTTTATAATTCACCCTTATAGCTTATTCCATGATCTATAATTTGCTTCATTTTATGCTTTATTTTGACATTAATTCAGCTTTGAAATATTTATACCTACAGGTACTGAGTGGCCTCTTATTTCTTTAGGTGGAGGATGCCCTTTTTTGGCAAATCGACCAATTCTTGGACCCAAAAGGATGGCTCCAACTATAGCGCAAGTCCCTCCTGTCACATGGACAACACCGCTCCCGGCAAAATCCTAAACCACAAAAATAGACCATAAAAATATACTGATCTGCTAGTAAATATGTATATAGTGAATGTTGCGTCACCAAAACTACTACTGACTACTGCTGGCCTACTACTACTAAAGAACAAATGACCTCAGTAGATTGTTGACAAGCGTGCTAATGAGTTACTGAGTTAGCTGAGACATGTTTTAGTTGTCATTTCAAAGCACTAAACTAGAGTGGGTAAACCGGTGGAGTATGAAGCTCTGAAAGAATGAGAAATTTAAAAAACAGAAAAGTTAAATGCATAAATAAATGGAAAATTTTTAAGCTGTACAATCCTCATTATACGTTACAGCCCAATAATTTTACCACAAAGCCGTTTTCTTTCAACCATCCACCGTCGGCCCATGCCCAGTGAGTAACCACAGGATATAAAAATCCTACAAAAATAGATTAAATTCAAGCTATCTTAACATTCAACTACAAACTCAATTGGATATTCAAAACTGACGTTACCATCATTTCATAAAATTCGGACGGACGTTTTCCTTGGCTCGTTTCTCGATCTGTTTGAATGCTCGACAGTTTGGCGCCTTATAATTTATATCTCTCGAAGCTAACTTAATATTGCGGGTGGTCTTAGCTTTAAATTAATAACCAAAACATTTCGTAAATAGCATTGTAAATAATTCTGCGACAGCACGCCTTATACAATGATTTGTACAATATTTCAGCCACCTCACCCCAGTCTATTGTACGGTTAGAGGTCATAGCTTACAGCTTAGAACGTATGCATTTTTTGAGGGTATGAAGATGTTAACAATTGACATTGAATAATTGTCATAGCAATTACCCGAGGTGTTCTACAACGCTATCAGAACTAACTTCCATTACGTCCCCCGTAGGGGGTGCTGTGTTAGCTTCACCTGACAGGAGGCTTCTTGATGGTCTCGGTAATTTGCCGAGGACGGATTTGAAATGGGTGCAAGAGCTTATTATTTGCAAGCTCTAGACTTATGATCTTTCACTTATTGCTCAGTAAAAACCACTGTGTTATCAGAGGCTCAATGATTACTTTATTAACTAAACTAGCAATATATAATTGACATTAGCTATTAACCTGTAATCAAGCTACAGTAGACAGCGTAGGCTACAAATTCGCATCGCTCAGCCACGGCTCCAGAGACTATTGTGGAGGCCGTTGCGGCAAAGACAAACTGGAAGAACCAGCTGTGGTATTCCGTATCTGGTAGAAGATGGGAACACCACTGACCGTAGCCAATGAACGCATTGCTCGGCGTACCAAAAGCAAAGGCCCAGCCAAAAATCCAGTAGGCCACACAAGAGAAACCTAGAACAGACAACAAACTTTTCTGGTTTGGTTTCAGCTTTGAACTATATATGTTATGTGGATACTTATCTATTTCAAATTTTATGTTACCATAGAATAACAAGTTTATAAACGAAAGAAAGAAGGATGTCACTACAGCATCTCCGACTCGAAAAATTCGGGCCTGAAGTATGTATGCATTAAAGCATTAGCCAAAATATTCTAATCATTATTAGGAATGCATACTATCTCCTGTAGTTAGGAAGAACCTTCTTATAAACTTTAGCTGAGCTAACGAAAAATCGCAAATTCAAATTCAAAATTTCAAAGTTCAAAGCAAATTCCTGCTCAGTCCTATCAAATCGTTTCTTATCAAAACCCCTTTGCTTTTATTTTATACAACTTGTCAAAAAAGGTTAAGCAAAAGTATTCTCTTGGTACCGCCTTAAAATACCTTTGTGGACATCATTCCCACCTAACCCAATCTGTCAGGTTTTCCGAAATTCATCCTACATATGTGCGCGCATATGCAGATGCAATTGAGGAAATAGTACTGTATTTGTATTGTACTAATCAAAAACTGGTTAATTTTTTTAAGTTATTTTAGTTGAGCGTGATCTTTGTGGGCTGAGCTGACAGTTGTTTTAATAGATGATGAAAATTTAATTTATATATTAGTATTGCCTAAAGGTAAAGACAGTGTCTTACGTTAAAACTAGTCAAACCATTTCACTTGCGTCACTAAATTAATTTTTGGCAACACAAACTATGAAAAATTAACCGTACAAGAATCCAGAAGATTTTTGATCAAAATGTTTGTGGCATTTTTGCTGCGGACAGAACCAGCTTCCAGAAATGCGAAACCGCACTGCATTACTAAAAGTATTGGAAAGCATGCTGCATATAAAATATAAAAATACACAATACAAACTAAATAAACAAATAGACAGTTGCAGAGGACTAAAGATCAATATATACATCATTCCCTAATACAGTTGAAAGTTGAGTGAAACTAGCATAAACTGTATAAGGATAACATAAATTAAATATATACTTACAAAATACAACTATAGCCATGGTAATGAGAAAGAATATATCAGAATTGACTTGGAGAATACCAAGATTAGCCTGAAGTCCCTCATACTCATGTTCCAGTGTCTGAAGTTTATTTAGCAGATCGACTGTAGATAAGTTACCATTCAAAAACTGCTGCGTCAAATTAACACTCATCTTTGCAGCAGGTTTGCGAAAATAAGATCTGAAATAGAGAGAAAAGTCTCAATGTGTTAGGTAAATGAGATAATTTGAAACAAAAAGAAACTTAATACCTAGGTAAAAAATCAAAGAAAGAATTATCTAAATAAATCTAAATCTAAATAAAGAATTGTTATCTAAATTAACTGTCTCATGTGGTTCTGATCTGGGGTAAGCAAATCAATACTAAATCAGTTCTAAATGTTAAGCTATTAGTATTAAAGATGTTTCAGTTTCATAGTCTGCCACATTGTTAGTAACTATGTGTCAATTCTGCACCCATTAAACGTTAGTGTTCACTAGGAAATCTAAAAATGACGTTTAAAATCCTGAAGGGCAGGGAATCCTGAATTGTTTTGTGGTGAGTTGTAAGTAAATTAAAAAATATGCGAATCAGAAAATCCAATACAGTGTTTCACAAAAAATTCAAAACAATATTTTTACACAACCTTAAAATTGCAACGTGTACTGCATCAATTTATTACTGCTGGAAACGCAGCATAACGATGACACAGACGTAGGTACATTGACATTGTTTGTTACATACAGCAATCTAAATAATTTCTATCTAGTTTTTCCATTGCAGTTCGCTCAAGCAGAACCTCAGAAAAATATTTTCTAAGACAGTGTTGCTCACGGGCTTTTAACCTGTTTACTCAATAGATCAGTATGATTGGATCAAGAGTAGGTGCATTACAAGATTCATAGCCACTATATTAACGGCTGAAACTATCCCATGGCCGATATCAGATCCTGGCTTCTGAAGAAAGGGGGTTCGATCTTAACCAACACAGGGGGGTGTCAACCAACCGTCAACCCTTACCGTTTGGATACCTACCTTTATCTACACAAGGGCGGGGTTGAATTGTAAGGGGGCGATGACAAGAGTGTACAGTAGCCCTTCATACATAGAGTTGTTGCCGGTGTCACAGGGAAAATTTCCCCCCGTGCAAACTTTCTCTCCGGAAAAACTCCACTAGGCAAATTTTCGGCGATACTAAGGCAGACGCACACCTGAGCGTAACTTTCGCAAAACTTAACCGATTTAGTTCAAATTTGGTATGGGTGCATTTGAACACATTTCTGATCGATCTGCAGCAAAATGTTAAAATTTTAAAAATTTTAAATTTTTAAGTTTTCCAAGGGGACCAAGGGGAACCAAAACATTTTTTGTCTCCGATTTCGCGGAAAAGTTGCATATAGGGATTATCTTGGTCGCTGAACACGAATCTGAAAACCGTTTTTCGATCCAGCTTTTCGTTAGCTAAATACAAGCTTAAACATTAAGCTTACAACTTTAGCTTATTTCTAGCTAACGAAAAGCTGGATCTAAAAACGGTTTTCAGATTCGTGTTCAGCAATCCAGAAAACCCCTATATGCAACTTTTCAGCGAAATCGGAGACAAAAAATTTTTTGGTTCCCCTTGGAAAACTTAAAAATTTAAAATTTTTAAAATTTTAAAATTTTGCTGCAGGTCGATCAGAAATGTGTTGAAATGCATCCATACCAAGTTTGAACTAAATCAGTTAAGTTTTGCGAAAGTTACGCTCAGGTGTGGTCTGCCTTAGTATCGCCAAATTTCCCCCGGGAAGCTTTCACTAGAGAAATCTTTGCCCCCGGAAAAATTTCCCTAATATAGTATTATATATATAGTTATATTTTCCCTTACATATACATCTATCTAATTGCTTAATTAAGTTTAATTAAGAATACCGTTAAAGTTATTCTTCATAAAAAGAACTAGCTTCGATTAAATGGTTTAAAGTTGAATTTAGCAAATTAACACATTGGCTGCCGGTATTAGAGCTAAGTAACATAACACGTAGGCCGAAACTCAGTTTTTGCAAAAACCGTTTTATACTTATGTCAAAAGGTCACATAGATTCCCTGATATCATAGACACTCAAATCTGAGGTTTACGTGGTGTGACCCAATATGGGTCACATGGCCCCCAGGTAATAACTATGCAGTCTGCACTTGACGACTCAACTGGCTCACGCTTATTTTTGGTATATATTATGGTTTAGCTTATTTATTTATGTCTATTGTTCATTTTTATGTAAAACTAAAACTTACTACATCAAAAATTTTGTTTTAATTGCTCACAACTGTGAAATATGAAAATCTGTGAAAATCAGCTTTTTCGGTCCCATATGTCTCACTGAAAACTTTACTGTCAGGCCAGCATACAAATTTGATAGTAATAACTACTGCGCCAGTGTTTTAGACTTCAATAGAAGTCAAAACAATGCGTGACCCAATATGGGTCACATGGCCCACAGGTAATAGTTTAGTGTGACCCAATATGGGTCACACGGCGGTCAAGGTGTTAAAGAATTTATTCGGGCTAAAAGAAGTTGCTATCAGACATGTGCAGGAGGGGAAATTTGGTGGGGAAGTTTAACCGTTCGGCCGCCACCATTTTGGATACTGGAGGGGTGAGCTCCAGGTCTAAGGGGGTGAACCCCCCCAGGGGCGGATGTTATCAAGCATCTCAACCCGGGTTGAAACCCCAACCCGAGTTAAGATTGGGTTGAAAACTTTGACCCCAGTGTTATCAAAACAAGGTTGAATTAACCCGGGTTGAAAAACCAGGGTTGGGTTTGAAATTTGGGTTGAGTTAGAACCGAATCAACGCTAGAAAAGATAAGTCAACCCCTAAATATTTGATAACATTGGGTTGAGCACCGGGGTTTAGCCAACCCTAAAGTTCTGGGTTGAATCCAAAAATGGGGTCAACTCGGGTTGGACTCAACCCAATTTTGATAACACTGGCTCCAGAACATGTATGATAGCTACCTGAATCAAACTTCAACTATGTACCTACAAAGAAAAAAACTCTAAAAATTAAGAATATACTTACCTGTTGATGCAGGTATGGTATACATACATACGTAACGTTAGCAAAATTACCAAAATGACACTTTTTGAAGAATTTTTGTGTTCAAGTTCTCTTGACAACTGCTGTACAAGAGCTGGACGAATTTTGAAAAAAGACTGCAACAAGTTAAGTTCAAGAATTGGTTATAAAAGTGTTTTAATTGAGAAAAAATGGAGTTGCGAAAAAAATAAAGTTGAGAAATGTTATAGAAAGTTTGACAAAAACGAGATGTATTATATTTCAAGCGGTTTCGATTGGTGTGACCTCGACCTGAGCATGCTATGTACCGTTGCCAAAAATATACAGTTTCATTATCCCATTTTCGATAAAAATTCTGCTGCTGTTGAAATGCACTGATGAGGGTTACGTTAGCTAAGTAGCAAATGAAATGCATTTCAATTCAATCGCATATAAGCACACGCTTAACACCGCTAAACTGAGCCTCCCCGAGAGATCTCGGGGGTCACCTTAAACACATAATTTTGACATAAGTTAGGCGATTAACCAATCAGATTCGTTTTAGTTCGAATGCATATGAACACATGATTAATCGTGTAGGGAAAGCAGGCATAGGAAAGATTGATAAGCCTGATATGGGAGTTCAGCTGATGGTCCTGTGGTGTAGTGGTAGCATGTCTGTCTCGAGATCAAAAGGGCCGTGGTTCGATTCCCGGCTGCACCAATTCTTTACTTTCAATGGTGAGTGAAAAGCTGAACTTCCTTCTTCCCTTCCCGTTTCTAGGCCCTGGTTCCGTGGGTACGAGGGTGCCTGACGCCTTCCGTCTCGAGCTTGTCCTTGGTTTCTTCTCCTCCAGCCTGGTGGAAGCGCTACAATTGTGTTAATCCTGACCGCCGACCGTGACCGAGACTTAGGCGAGAGCATCTAACAGGCTATTGCATTAGAAAGAGTACGATGCCGTACTCTTCCTTATACTCTTGACACTACCAAGCTGGGAGGACACTGAGCAGGAGGTAGTCCAGTCCTCATTATAGCTAGACTTTTTCCCGCTACTAAGAACTAATAGAGTATGAAGGCTGTTTCATAGTTCAGACACGCGTCGCAGTTTACAGTTTACAATTTACAGTTTTTATTACTTAGGTCGGGTGCTGGTAAAACCCAGCCCAGCCCCCAGCCGCAGCCTCCAGCCCCAATGGGAGTAGTATACAAATACGGGTTTCAGGACACTTGGCTTAGTTCACCTTAAGATATTAATTAGCCTAAGAAAC
>JASAND010029076.1:0-34725 GCA_030248195.1 Trissonchulus latispiculum | reverse complement strand
AAAGCGACGTTCTCGTACAGCTTCTGAACTTCAGGTTAGGTGGTTTTATCCTCGACTGTACGTAACGGTTGGAGATACGGTCGCTGAACCTGATATTTAAGCTTCGTCGCCAGCATCTGAATTCGAATGCCTGTAGGCGGGCACATTCGGCTATCTTCAAGGGCCAAGTTTCACAAGCGTAAAGCAGTGCTGGCCGAACAGCGGCAAAGTAGACTTTGAGTTTGGTGGAAGGTGTAACTCTGTCAGATCTCCAGAGTTTTGGGCCAAGCATAGAAAATGCATTTTGGGCTTTGCCGATTCGAGCTGATATCTCGTCGGATGAGTCTCCATTCATTGTGATGATGCTTCCGAGATAGCAGAAACGGTTGACGTCCTCCAAAGCTGCGCCATTCAGAGTGATTGCCGTTTGATCGGCAGTTGATGAGCGCATAACTTTGGTCTTCTCCACGCTGATACATAGTCCAACAGCGGACGCAAAATGACTTAGTTGATCGACCATGCGCTGCATTTCAACTGCATAGTCTGCTAGCAATGCGATGTCATCTGCATAGTCTAAGTCAGTAAGAAAGTGGAAGCCCACCTGAATTCTACGACAAGACTCCAAAGACGTTTTCAACACAGTGTCCAGAACAATGTTAAACAGAATGGGAGATAGAAGGGCATCCTGCTTCACCCCGGTGGATACTGAGAATGGGGCAGTCATTTTCTGTCCTATCCGCACTGTGCTGTTACTGAGGCTGTACATAGCTTCGATGAGGTTGACGATTTTGTCCGGAAGCCCCTTGAAGCGGAGAATTTTATACATGCGCTTTCTGTCCACCGAGTCGAAAGCAGTTTTGAAGTCAACAAAGACTGCAATCAGTGGTTGTGCGAATTTCTGCCGTTGTTCTATAACTTGCCGCAGAGCCATAATCTGGTCACACGTGCCCCGGCCCGGGCGGAACCCGCACTGGTTTCCCTTAAAACGTCATCTACGGGGCCTCGGATCCGCATAAAAATGATACCCTCCAAGATCTTGTAGGCCACGTCAATCAGTGTGATGCCTCTGTAATTTTTGCAGTTCAGTTTGTTGCCTTTTTTGAAAAGTGGCACTAGGATGGACTGCTTCCATTTGGTTGGGAAGGTATTCATTTCCCAGATCTCTATCAGTAGCTAAGTAAGCCTAAAGCAGGCGGCATGGCCTCCTGCTTTCCAGACAAAGGCTGCCTATCTGGTCTTCCCCTGGGGCACTCGTTGACTTTTGGGACAGCACAGCTTGCATGACTTCTTCATATGATGGTGGTGATTCCGAGATGTTTAAGAATCCTTCAAAGGGTAATTCGAAATGAGGGTTGTTCGGAGCAGGACGGTTCAGCAAAGAGTCAAAATGCTCCTTCCAGCGCTCTAGATTCCGCGAGACTTTTGTGATTGAGCTGCCGTCAGTCATCTTAATGGCCTCACTGACGGAGGAAGTCTTTCCGGAGGCCTGTTTCAATATCTTGAACAGTTTTCCAGAGTCACCATGCTGGCTAGCCTGATTCATGGCATCCGCTGGATTGTTCCAATATCTCTCCTGGTCCTGGTAAGACTATCATTGACTTGTCTAGACAGCTGCCGTCTTGCAGTGGAGGTAACAGCATTTCGGCGTTTGTCTACAAGCGCAATGGTTTCGGCGGAGATCCAGGTGTTGAGGCGCTTTTTCGTATATCCGACAGCAGAACGCGCACTGTCCACGACGGCGGCAGCGGTCGACTGCCAGAAAGCATCCACGTCCTGTTGGTTGTCGAGGACAGAAAAACGATTCGACAGCTTAACTTTGAATTGGTCCCGTAACAATGGGTTGGACAGACGTTCTATTCCAATTCTTTTCGTAGGCTTATTGCGATGTTGGGCAGAGAGAGCCGGAGGCGAATCGTGCATGTGAGCATGCCATGGTCCGAATCAAGAGAAGTACCCCATAGCGTTCGGCAACTGGAGACTTATCCTTTCCAGCGTTGTCTTACACATATGTAGTCAAGCTGCTTCCAAGTCTTCCCATTTGATCGCCAGGTTTCCAGATGACGATGCTTGTGGCGAAACACCGTTTTGATAGCTACGAGATGGTGGTTTGCCAACAGCGATACAGCACGATCGCCGTTATCATTTCGCAGACCAAGGATGTTCAGGCCTATTAGAGATTCTTCGCCTGGTGATCGTTTGCCAAGGGTGGCATTTAGGTCACCTGCTAGAGCCAAGAAATTGTTCCGAGGAACTGTGTCAATGCAATCATTAAGAATCTGGTAAAAGTCGTCCTTACATGTGTCTTCAGAGGAGTTTTTTTGGGGCGTAACAGCATATGATGGTGCATGGGAACGGTTTTGTTTCTAGAGTTAACCTAGATACGCTGTCACTGATAGGTTGCCACTCAGTAATATAGCAAAGGAGCCGGTTTGAAATGGCAAAGGCTACACCGCGTTGACCAGATCCGCCCTGGGGTCCGCTCCGCAAGAGCTTGTAGCCGTTTAATGCAGTTCGGCCTGCAGTGAGTGGGTAGATTTTGAGTGACTCGATGTTCTTTTCAGCCAGAGTTTTGGCGAGTAGTTCAGGGGATCCTTGATGGCGTAGAGTACGCACATTCCATGCTACAATTCGGAGTTCTTTTGGGAGCTGTGGGCCCAAGTTTCGCATACTTCTCAGCGGCACGGGCCGGGCCGCCGCATCGCCTGCCGGGGTTGCCGTAGCCGTTGGATCAAGACGCATCTAAGTGTACTGCCATAAAAGTTTCTCACGACTGGGATAGGACCGGGGGCGTGATTCCCGGAGCAAGCAAGGAAATAGCTTGCCGCAAGATCCCTGCAGACGCAGAGGCTACCTCCACCACGCAGCGCTGGATGGTGAAGAGACGCAACGTGGGGTTTTCCATCGCTGAAGGGGGTGGCCACCACCATTTCAGGACTTTTTATCGTGGGTTTTCACCCACTAGTCTCTTGATCGGTTATAGCGCCGATTACCCGCTTTCTCCCAACTCCAAAAAACAGTCCATCACTTTGTAGAGACACGGTTTGAGACAGACTGCGCCCCACCAGACTTCTTTGGTGAAGGGGCTTTTGCGCCCACCTACTTCGCCAGACAGCTAGCCCGCCACTGAACTAACTGCCCGCCCACGTTGCTCCACGTGGAGGCATCGGTCGGACGACTTGACCACTGAGGCGCTAGACTTATCCTAAATTCCGTTGTCCCAGCACGAATGCATGGGGTTCACTGTACGAATATCAGAGTCCCTCGAGCAATTTTATACAACCCAGCAGAGATGCTGTGCTGTCCTCAGTAGCCGTAACGCAACGTCATCAATTAAAATCAGGGTGTCATCTCCTTCACCAGAGTCTCCTATTAAGAAGAGTTTCGGGCGTACATATTACATGAAATTTCTGGCCCGGAAAAAGTCCGAAATTCTGGCAATGGCTTTTCTTTGGCTGCTTGGGCTGGGCCTTGCTCATCCAAAGTTTTTTGCCAAATCTGCTCATAAAGCAGCGTTACCGGAGTTCCAATTGATCTGTAATTGTATTAAGCTGCTTTCTGAAAAGATGTAGCAACGTTAGTAGTAGTTGCAGTAAACAGTAAAATATTAGTAAGCATTAAATATTAGTTAGCAGTGAATAGTTAGCAGAACATAATTAGCAGAACATAATTCGCAGAGAATAGCTAGCAGTGAATAGTTAGTCAGTTCATTATTTGCTCAGGAATGAAAACAAAATTACTAATTAAGGCAAACCCGAAAAAGGTTCAAACATTTTGACTTCTGAGCGATTTTCCTGCTTCCTGTAGCGCCTGAGCGAAGCAGGTCTCTTAGGTTTGCTCAGCCCTCCTTTTTGCACGCAAACTCCACGCAAAATATAGACTTTTACATAAGTGCACTTCTTCTGTGCTTTAAGATGGGCAGTATATGATTTGTACATAGAATTTTTAGAAAAACTGTTTCCTAACGTAAATTACGCATATGTGCTAAACCACTATTTCTGATTTATTTTCTTACAAATCAAAACCGGTAATGGTCTGCTCAATGTTCCAAAAGTTTTGATTCTTGCAGCTGACATGCAGCTATGTGAAAAGAAAGCTTGCTTTTGAGCTAATTCTGATTAATAGCCCAGCCATTATAATATTGCAGCGAAGGATGGCTGAAGGATAGGAGAAAACATCAAAACCAGAAACATGTGATTTTTGATTTTAAACCGTTTCGCAAGCGACAGAATATTTTCGAAGATGACTCTTAATGTATTGAGATTTTAAATTTTCACTCATATAGTCTGACAGGTTTCAGACACTTTGTTGATAGTCAGATAAGTTCTTGCAAAAATATTATTCGGCTGCGCAGCAGGCCTACAATTTATAGAAATGTTCCTCTGGTAAAATAAGCCTTTTGCAGAAAATATTGCTTGTTTAGAGCAAAATTCCGTACCAAAAGGTACGGATTTTTGATTGTGCAGAGATTTGTGCAAAAATAATATCGAAACGGGGCGAAAACTAATTACGCAAGTTTATTAGAGAATTTATAAAACTATTCGGGAGCACATAATAAGAACAAATTCACATAAATTGTGGACAAAACAAAGTGTGCCAAAAATCCAAGTTGCGCACAAAAACCAACCAGTCTAAAATCACTGAGGCGTAGAAGGTGATATGAGCGACCGTACACTAAGAGATTCCCATAGAAAACTAAACTCGAGCGCCCAATTTGAGAGAAGGTGACAATTAGCTAACTCCGGCTAGTGTCTTAACATCACTTTGTAATAATTTTCAATTAGAAACATCGGAGATAATTGAAATAACTCCACAATTGGAACGACTTTGAGGGTGGAAATGTGTTCAATGTTTATAGTTTGTTGAAGCATAACATAGTTGGGTAGAAGAATGCAGTTGTTTCTATGCATGGGCACGAATATCGAATAATTCGCGAATAATTCGATATTCGCGAATACCACGAATATTCGAATAGTCGTTTACTATTTGCGAACGAATACTCAAATGATTCGAACGAATATTCAAATTATTCGTTAATTTCTAAGTAAGTATCCGATATTCAAGCGAATTTTCGGACTATTTGCTGGCTTCAGCATTAAAACGAGACTGAACTGAGAACTCACAACAATAGAATACCTTTAAAGATCTTTAGTTACTCAGTCCTAAAACTTGTATACATGCGCACTCGACTTACATCATGTCATCTACAACAGCTTTTGTAGTTGGCCAAATATTTTACTGCCTTTAACTGGCACGTGTTCTAGAGCACATATGCATCTTTCAATGTCTCGACCTTTATGTATACTGTTCGTTGTGATCCATTGCAACCAGTATATCGTGCAATTTTTCCAAGTAAAATTGTGTTCCACGAACACCATTCCACTATGTTGACAACATAAATGCTGTGACTTTAAAACAGTTTGCTGCTGCTATAACTCCCAGAAGGGTTCTTGAGCTTATTCATAAAACTTTCAGCATTTATATATGCATGCATGCTAATGCAAATTAAGGCTTAGGAATTGTCAACTTTGAAATTCGAATATTCGAATAATTTGCGAATTATTCGAATAATTCGAATTATTCGCGAATTTCGAATACTACGAACAATTCGCGAATTATTCGAATAGTACCTCACGAAAAGTGACGAATTTTATTATATTATATTATTATATTATTATTATTATATTATATTATTATATTATATTATTTTATTATTTACCAGTTTTATTATTCGTGCCCAGGCTTAGTTGTTTCATCCATGATTAAACAAATTGACAAGTGATTCTATGGTGGGCTCATGGGAAGAGTGGTATAAAGTTTGAGAAAACTGCGAGTTTAACTGTAAACATGCCAAAAGACGCTGAAAATGGCAAAATTTAAATATTTTCATCCTGGGCACGAATTTAGAATAATTTGTAATACCACGAATATTCAAATAGCCGTTTACTATTCACGAACAGTTAACGAACAATTCGATGAACGAATATTCGCATTATTCGAACAAATATTCAAATTATGTGATCGAATACTCGAATTTTTCGCTCATGTCTAAGTAAGTATTCAATATTCCGGAGAATTTTCTGAATTTTAGCTTTCTTCGTCAGTCAAATTAGACTGAGCCCAACAAGAAAATAATATACTGTGTGTACTAAGCTTGCACAGGTCTTCAATCGTTCTGTCCTAACATTTTATATATATATATATATCATACGTTATATTTAACGATAACTTATATCATGGAGATTTCTTATCTACAACAGTTTTTTGTAGTTGGTCCAATGTAATTTATGGCACTCTAACTGGCACGTTGTCTTCTATAGCGCATAATGTTTCAGTATTAGAGTATTGAATGTCTTGACCCGTCTGCATCGTTCTAATCCATTCCAACCAGTATATCGTGCAATTTTACTAAATTAAACTGTGTTCTACTTACACGATTCCACCATATTGACCACATAGAAACTGTGACAATAGTTCGCTGATGCTAACGCCCTCAGAAGGGTTTTTGAATCAAATCGGATCGTCGGTCAATTAATAATGTCTGCCTAACCGATATTGATCCGCATCACTACTTTAATTATTTCAAAAGGAAAAAGTGAATTTGCAAAAATATAGGTATTTTGCAAAATCATGTGATAAATAATAAGCTTGAGTCTAAGCTCAAGGATGCTGAATCGCAGATCATGAGTTTAACCTAAAGTATTAACCAACCAAACCAGATCAGCGAATGTTCACTGCAAATCGGTCTGCTTCCAACGCTGAATTACTCTTTCTTTGTTTGACAAACGGCCTGTTTTTGTTAGAGTTCCTTAGCAATGTCAAGTCCATTAGATTAGGTTTATGACTATGAATATGAATTTTGAGATTTATCTGCCCTGATTTGGTAGCAATTTTTATTTCTATGAGCATTGTCAGCGCACGAGAAGAGTATGTAGGAGTTAATTCTTATTAAACCCTATGGATAGGATGTGAAGTTAATAAGAGCGAGGAAAGGTACATGAACATTCAAATAAGCGTGCACAGTTTGACACTAAGCCATGGTTGAGTGATTGTAACCTAATAAGCTCTCTTGATAATCTAAATACTAGAACAGTTGAAATTTTTGGGTTTTTAGACTACATTTGAAATCTTTGTCGAGTAGATTTTTTGTTGCAAATCTTACAATGGGTAGCCCAGATACATTTGATGTTTATTATTCAACACCTAATTAGGGGCAGCGATTGGGTTAAAGTTTCTTTATGCATATTCAGTTCTACAAATTTCTCTCAAATGCTGACGCTCTGAGGGCATAACTGGGCATTGTATTTCACGGAATGGGTGAAGAATTTCTGAATATACACTGAAACTAGAATTGTGTGCTCAAAAGTGGTCAGATTTTTCGTATTGTGCTATCGGAGGCGTTATTTAATGCTAAACTTTGGTATCTAATATCTATTGTACCCTACTTGAGGAGATCACTGGCTGCCCCTCCATTGTTTGTTTATTTGTGATTCGGTCCAACTTTTAGTGCAGGCTGTCTATGCTAAAAGTTTACTGTCTGTGATTTCACACTGGGGTTAGCTCTGTTAAAGTCCTCAGAAACAGTTAACCAGTTTACAGACGTAAACAACTGAAGCTATTGTCTAGAAGGAAATAGAAAGCGCGGATTGAATAGAAATGGACGCCCACTTCCTAGGAGCTAACTGACGTGCTAGGTGATTTGTGTTTTCCAGAAATGACCTGAAAAGTTTTTATAGCTTTGAAACTACCGATTAGTGTAGCAGTTCGTCCTTTTGTATCCTTTAATTTCATGCTACAACACAATTAGATGATTGGCCCCTGTTTAACCTTTTCCTGTTTCTAATTTAATGATGGTAAATGGATAGTCAAAACGTAATTGAATAAGTGCAGTAATAACTTCTTCACAGTTCCATTTGTGCTCCACCCAGGGTTTTTTGGTTTTCGGATTTGCGTCAACCTTGCGTCCCGCTAAATTTAAGTTGCGTCCCGTTAAGAAATTTTGCGTCCAGGCTTAGTTCTTGTTTTAGCGTGTTTTTAGTGCAAAAATTCCTTTATTTATACAAGTTTCGATAATTCCTGCATTGTAACGCTATTTAGACTATTTAGAAAGTAGGTGCTGCTTAACTGTAATGCAAGATAGCCTGCAGAATATATGTAGATGCGCCCAAAGCACACGGCGGGTCTGAGCCCCCCAGAAGTTGAAGAATTTTTGAAATTATAGAATAATCCGCAGTGGAAATGTTTAAAAAGATTTTATTTGGCATCTGTTGCATCTAATGAATGCCTTGAGGAATTTTCGACATTATTGACACACATTATGTCAGTTAAACTAATTAAAGTTTTAAAAATTTAATATCATTGAAAAGAAAGGAAGTAAACATTAAAACATACATTCGGATTCGAAAACTCTGAGAACTACTGATCCTTGATAACAAACTTTCAAATGAGTACCGGGGGGTCTGGGGGGCGGAGCCCCCCAGAAGTTGGAGATTTTTTGAAATAGCGGATTAAATCCGGTGTGGAAATGTTTAAAAAGGTTAATTTGTCAACTGTTACATCTCTTCTCACTAAAGCTCCTAACGCTAATGCATTTTTGTGTTAATTGCATCTGTAAGTTTTTTAACAAGTCAGTATCCATAAACGAAGAAGCGTGTATGCTTCGTGCTGCATTATTCAACGGCTGTTGAATGGGAACAATATAAATGTTCACGATTATGCATCTAGTAAGATCTATATATTTATTGAAGTGAAATTTACGAGTTCGAAAAGATCTGATATGGATGCCCGTGGACAACAACTTAACAAATAACACTGAGTAACATTGAGGCATGACCTTGCACCTTGGCATTCCATGACAAAGTTTAAAAACACCGGGGGTCTGGGGGCGGAGCCCCCAGGGTCCGAAGAAATTTTTTGAAAAACGGGAAAAATTGGTACTGGAAACATTTAGGGTGTGCATAAAACACGGCCCCGGCCCCGGCCCCGGCCCCGGCCCGGTACATAAAACACGGCCCCGGCTCCGGCCCCGGCCCCGGCCCGGGTGCATAAAACACGGCCCCGGCCCCGGCCCCGGCCCCGGCCCCACATAAAACACGGCCCCATTACGGCCCCGTGCATAAAACACGGCCCCGTTACGGCCCCATACATAAAACACGGCCCCGTCACGGCCCCATCAAAAAATCATATTTTTGACTAATGGGACTAAATATAACCAATTCAGCATCTCCTAATCTATCAAATTAAATTGTTTAAATGTTTAGTCTTTGAGTTAGAAAAATCAAATTTTGAATTGAAAATGTTATCTTTGAACCACCTTTTTAAGTTTTTGTATCATGATAAACCTACAAATAACAAACTTTATGTTATGCAGTTATTAAATGTGTAAATTAAATTAAATTGTGTAAAGTAAATGCGTAAATGCGTTTATGCTATTTTATGTAATCTTTTATAAATTGTTGTTTTTTACGATCTCTTGAACATTATGACCACAAGGTGTCAATACGGCACGGCTTACTTTAAAAACTTAGTTACTGATTGCAAAGATAAACATTATCAGTTGATTTTTAAATCACTCGAAATCTCTAAGCGAGCCCTATTCTAGATGTATATACATTTGGTCATATGTACAGTACAGCTCATTTCAAAGTGAGTTTGAAGCGATGTCGCAAAAGCAAATTACGCGACATTTTTCGCGAAATGTCGTTAATTCTTGGCGACATTTCTCTAAGATTTTGGGAGATTTCGCGAATTTTGTAGCGAAATGTCGCCAATTTCGCGACATTTCGCCAGATTTGGGACTTTGCCTCAAACGCATTTTGAAATGAGCTGTACTGTAGTTTCGTTAACAAGTTAATTTTAAAGGTGATGAAAATTTGTAAATTCTCTTTAGTTTTTCGGAGCGCAAGATAAAATTAAAAATAAATTTACACATAAACACATTTACACAATTTAATTTAATTTACACATTTAATAACTGCATAACATAAAGTTTGTTATTTGTAGGTTTATCATGATACAAAAACTTAAAAAGGTGGTTCAAAGATAACATTTTCAATTCAAAATTTGATTTTTCTAACTCAAAGACTAAACATTTAAACAATTTAATTTGATAGATTAGGAGATGCTGAATTGGTTATATTTAGTCCCATTAGTCAAAAATATGATTTTTTGATGGGGCCGTGACGGGGCCGTGTTTTATGTATGGGGCCGTAACGGGGCCGTGTTTTATGCACGGGGCCGTAATGGGGCCGTGTTTTATGTGGGGCCGGGGCCGGGGCCGGGGCTGGGGTTTTATGCACCCGGGCCGGGGCCGGGGCCGGAGCCGGGGCCGTGTTTTATGTACCGGGCCGGGGCCGGGGCCGGGGCCGGGGCCGTGTTTTATGCACACCCAACATTTAAAGTTTTTACTTTTACAAAAGTGAATTTTCTCCCGAAATAATGTTGCGTCTAGCTTGCGTCCCGCTAAAATTTCATTGCGTCCCGCTAAAATTTCATTGCGTCCAGATAAGAAACTTTGCGTTCTACGCACATCTGGACGCAAAAAAACCCTGGCTCCACCAATCAGACGGATATACAACATTATTTTTCTATTCAGTTCAGATGTAATATAACATAAATTACATGCTCTAAACTCTAGTTGACTGAAAGCTGATTCTGTTTCCCAAACAGCAAAACATTTTCCTCAGTTCTCTCTCAAACTTAAAGTTGTTTTTGACTTGACATTTAAACAATCCTACTGTAGCAGTTTACTGTACTAATAATCTCTCTGTCAAGTTAATTTGACTCTCGGCAAAATTATACTTAGAGGCAGGGATGGAAACTGGGTCATGGGTCACTGGGTCATGGGTCGTTTGGGTCGCCATTTTTGCTTGGGTCACTGGGTCTTGGGTCATCAATTTTGTAAGCCGTTTGGGTCAGGGTGGGTCTGGGTCAAGCTGCCTGTGGGTCACTTTGGGTCTGGGTCAGCAATTTTTATTGGGTCATTTTGGGTCTGGGTCACAGGGTCCTACCAAATGTCAAATTCGAAGATCTGGCATTGTTCCAATTACGTAAAACTGTCGCTGCTAAAAAATTTTTCGCGCCGTCGGCGCGAATTTAAAAATGAATTTAGTATTGCTTCTCGGAAATCAGAAGAGTTAACTGTGACTTGTCCGGCCATTACGTTTTCGCCGGTTCACGTAACAAAAGCCATGTACACTTCCATAGATTTTAAAATTTTAAATATTTTGCTACATCAACCAATCAGATCTTTCACGTAAAATAACTATTATTGAAAAAGAATGAAAATGACAAGATTGAGGAGCTACGATCCTACAAACTATACATATAGGTGCATATGTATAGGTATACCTCTTACTCAAGTTCAAAAGTCAAGAAAGTTTTACGGCGTTTCAAAACCACTTCACAAACGGATAATGTTAAGTCAGTTAAGGTCGAGTTATTTTATTGGGTCATTTGGGTCTGGGTCGCGATAATTCTTGGGTCAGCTGGGTCTGGGTCACGAAAACAATTGGGTCATTTGGGTCTGGGTCACGGAATTTTCAAATTTCATGGGTCGCCTTGGGTTTGGGTCAAATTTGCGTATGGGTCAAGTGGGTCATGGGTCAGAAATAATGACCCAGTTTCCATCCCTGCTTAGTGGAACAAAGTATGTAAGGCTTAGTCGGGTTTATGAGACCTTTTTTATGCCGACTTGTACCGAAATCCGTTGCACGTTCAGAGCCTGGCACAAAAGTTATTTTCCCATAAAACGAATCAAAGCTATAACACATAGTTTCACTGCCTGTATTAGAGCTTATGTGCCGTTACATGTATATAGGCCGAAACTCAATTTTTGCGAAAACCGTTTTATGCTCACGTTACGAGGTCAAGCAGAATCCGTGATATAATAGATCCTCAAATCTGAGGACTACGTTGTGTGAACCAATATGGGTCCGGTCCAGGTAATAACTATGCCGTTTCCATTTGAAGATCCAAACAGGCTCACGCTTATATTCGAAATATACTACTGTTTAGATTCATGTTTAATATTCATTTTAATATGAAACAAAAACATATTACATTAAAAATTTTGTCTGAATATCTCACAACAGTGAAATATGGAAATCTGTGAAATCAGCTTTTCGGTCCTTTATGTGTGACTGAAAACTTTACTGACAGGCCAGCATGCAAATTTCCTTGTAATTTCTTTGTAATTTCCTTTTAACAGCTACGCCAAGGTTTTGAACTTCAATAGTCAATAGTCAATAATGAATGACCCAATATGGGTCACTTGGCCCACAGGTAATAGTCTAGTGTGACCCAATATGGGTCACACGGCGGTCAAGGTGTTATGGATGACGAGTGTTAAAGTAAAGTAACATTGTCAACTTTGTTCGAAGAGGTTAATTAGGTATGGGTGCGGGCAGTGATCCGGCTATCGGAATGTTTTCGGGACTCTGGGCTTTGCTTTGGGAAACCGGTATGTTGTTCAAATCGGAAAAAACAGAATCGCAAACCAAATTTACGCTGAAGTTCATGTTCTAATTTTGCAAATTCAAATTGCAGCAGGCATTGCTACAGCATAAATTTTCGTACATTTAGACTAAATTGACAATTTGGCAGGATTTGATCAGGACAGGTCTTGGCCACAAATTATGTCTAACAGTTTTTGTAACAAGTTCAAGCGTCTACCAACTTGAAACTATGCATGAACGCAATACCACTTCCAAGATCGAAAGAGCAATCCCAAACTGCTTTCAACGTTGCAGAAGAATAATCTGCGAAATAAAAAATTTTCAAAAGTGCTCGAGTGTTCTGGCACTCGAAAGGTTGGAGTTCGGTAGTGCTTCCATTACATGTGATAGAGTTTTTAGGCAATGTCGGATCAATTTTGTCGGATGAAAATCAATTTTTAATAGTACTAATAGCCTAAAACATTGATTTTTTCGTATTCAGAAATCTGACCTATTAATTTATTTATAGTTGTTGGCAATACTACGACATCAATCACGTTCGACTCGCTAGAAGCAAAACTAGAAAAACTGCACGACCTTTGCCAACTGATTAATTAATTAATTAATTCAGAAGTTCCTATTTTTTTGTTCTCTCTTGTTAATAAAAATCCTATTACGTAAACCCTTTTTAACCCATTATCCCATATTAACCTTTCTATTCAGGAGCCAGACGTTAATTTTTAATTATTAAAATGTACATGAAATTTTATCCAGTTTACGTGGGTGTAGACTAGTAACTTGTTCATTTCAGAAGCATGGTTTGTCGGCAACTCAAATGTCACCGCCGATATAGCTGTGCCGCCTATTTTGTTACCATTATATTGTTCACTTGCGTAGTTAGTGAAGAAAAGAAGAAGTTCCGTGTTTGTGGCAGACAGTTTATTCAGAAAGTTACCGAAGTCTGTGATCACTGCATAGAGGGAAGTACTTTCAAGCGTAAGTAATCAGGGAACATGAACAAACAGAGCACTAACAGAGCAGTTTCATTCGTGGTATTGGCGTTTTGCTTTCTGCTGTTTTTCTTTTCCGCCAAATGAAAATATGGCGCATCCAGACATTACCTGCATGCAAAACCCATTCCTTGTTGAATTTATAAACTCATCAATACACAGGCGCATAGGAGTTTGGTGTGTGTCACTGGATATTCTTTTAAACTTGTGAGCATAATTGTTCTGATGACAGAGTGTTTCAAGACAATTTTTTATTGCTTAATATTACAATACGTCGATATGACTTTGATTAGTTTGATCACAATGTAAGGATACTCCTAGCATCATAAAGCTTAAACATTAAATGGTTAACAGTGACAAAACTTAACCTGAACTGTTAAGGTTTTATCTCGTTTACCCCCCACCACTTAAAAATTTTAAAACTTGACCAAATGAGCTAAAATTTGGTATGGGTATGTTTTCGACCACGCTGAGTTCAAATATCGCAAAAATTTAAAAATTTTCGAATTCGCGAAATTTGATGTTTTCGATTCGCAAGGGGGACCCAAAATTTTTGTCTTCGATTTTGCTGAAAAGTTGTATATAGGTATTTTGTGGGGTGCTGAACACGAATCTGAAGTCCGTTCTTCGATTCAACGTTTCGTTTGTTTAATATAAGCTTACATCTTAAGCTTACAACTTTAGCTTATACTGAGCTAACGAAAAGCTGAATCGAAAAACGGACTTCAGATTCGTGTTCAGCGACACATAGAACCACTATATGCAACTTTTCAGCAAAAATGAAAACAAAAATTTTTGGGTTCCCCTTGGTCCCCCATTGCGAATCATAAAAATCCAATTTCGCGAATTGGAGAAATTTTGCTATATTGGAACTCAGCGAGGTCGAAAACATACCCATACCAAAAGTTATCTCATTTGGTCAAGTTTTAAAAATGTTGAGTGGTGTGGGGGTAAATGAGACAAGACCCAACTTTTATTTATATTTTACGAGGCAACCAAGCGCAATAGCAATTTTGTTTCTGCGTTGACTTAAACAAATACTGAAGTACATAATTGCTTTTTAGGGAGTGGACATCAGGAACTTGAAACAGTAGAAGAAGCTTTCCTATCTGCTCAAGGATCAGTGTCCAGCATGCATCAGGTGCCAAATTTCTTTAGCTTCATACAGAGACGAATGCAAAGGAGGGAGAGAAACAATGTGGTTGCTGAATGCTGTATTAATCTGTGCGATGAAACGTATCTTAAACAATTTTGTTGTAAAAACCGAAACATGTTTTGATTAAATGTTAGGCAATATTTTTCAGTACAAATGTTTAGCCTATAATAAAATTTTGAATAGCCAATAATAGTGCAGTGCAGTCACTAAACGGCTTGATGACCATAGCTGGGGCCCCCAGATTAAATCCAAGTCTTAATGACTTTATTGCACTCCCTGCTGTGTAGTTTCCAACTTGAAGACTAATTGAAAGGTCAAATGACGGTCAACTGTATCTAGTGCATAGTTCATTTTTTACCTGAAGGATGGGACAGCAGTGAACATATAATGAAAACAAATTGTAATGTTGCAAATACAGCTGAGTCTCAACTTAACATAGCATGAAACAAAATTTTAAAGCTACTTATTAGTGTAAGCGAATTTAATAAATATTTCCTTCGGCATCTACTCAACATAGAGCGGCAAAATAAGTATGTACAAGCACAATTAATAAGATTAAATTTTAAAATATCAAATTGAAATAAAAATATTTCTTCAAAAATCTCAAATTTAGCATGACATTGAAATAAGACTGGCAACTTTGAGTAGAGATCCAAGGAAATAATTTTTAATTTTCTACACTAATTAAAAGTTTTAAATTTAGCTTCTTGCTTTTAATTTTAACTGAATACTCAGCTATATTTGCAACGTTACAATTTGTTTTCCTTGTATGTGCACTGATGTCCCCTCCTTCAGGTGAAAAATGAACTGTCTACTAGATACAGTTGACCGTCATTTGACCTTTCAATCAGTCTTCAAATTGGAAACTGCACAGCATTGAGTGCAATAAAGTCATTAAGACTTGGATTTAATCTGGGGGCCCCAGCTATGGTCATCAAGCCTCACTAAACTAACATATTAAGAAGGGCTAGCGGGCAATACGCTAACAATATTTGACGTTGCCTGTACTTGGTTTTGTTTCCTACCATAAGCTGTAAAAATGGCTTTTGTAAATTTTGTGGGGAGAAACTGACTTGATGACTCTTTTAACGGTTGATTAGTCTTTAAGTGGAACCCAAACAGCCAGGTTGAAGACTGTATGTAAATATGAAATGGAAGAGGTCACTTCTCAATGACATTTGCATTTCTCTCCCCATAAATATTCCCTTTTCCCGTAGCGCAAACCGTGCCATTAGGCAAACCACTAGTAACGCTATGCAAGCTGAAGGTACCGCTAGGCATGCCCTGAGTGCCGCTAGACAAACTATAAGTGCTGGTAGGCAAACCCTAAGGGGATGTAGGCAAACCCTAAGGGCATGTAGGCAAACCCTAACTTAACTATAACCAAAATCTAGAAGTTTTCCCGTTTTTGAGTATAAGCAATTGACATCAAAGTTGAAAATGCAATGCGATATTGGAGATTTGGGCATACACAAACAATACAGATAGTATGAAATGTATAGTGTGATACTGTAAAGTTGGAAGTGTACCGACCAAACTTTACGAGTGGGAAACTGTGCACAAGGAGAACGTCGAACCTGGAGGAGATGTAGTTCCAGTCGACCTAACTAACCTCGCCAACAAACCTAAGTGAATCCTACCGAATGGAGTTTAACCACCGATGAAGAGCAAAGACTCAGATAAGAAACTACCCCAAATTTGCTGAAAAGTACATGCTTAAAAACAACTATCTACCTACCCGAATATTCTTAGAAAAAAGCCCTACTTACCGATTATACAGTTCTAATACAAAAACCTAACTAAGAAAGACACCCTAAAATGGCCCAAAAATGAGACCACATTTACTATAAAATACGTGCTGGACAAAGGGGCGAACCCCGAAAATGCGTACAATAAATTTTAAAGACAAATTACAGTGTAGGAAAATAGCCTAACTAAACAATGAAACCACAATCGAGATTAAAATACAAAGTACGAAATAATTTCTGTCAACCAAAAATACTACAGCCAATAAATTAGAGAAACCTAGCTTATAAAGGAGTTTCAGAAGATTTAAGAATAATAGAAATAAAGACAATTAAAAGCAAGACAAATATGAAAAGTCTAGCTCAACAGGGTTAACCTGGAGCGACTAGAAGCCTAGAGAGGTAAACCCTTTAGACATAAAAAGCCCCCAATAATTAAGCACAGCTAATATAGGCAGGATAATATACTGTAAATATAAAGGAAAATAAGGGGACCGCACGTATAAAAACACGACTGCACACTTTGAAGTCCGGACACTAGACTGATGAAATTTTAGAAATCTAGACAAGACTGGTTTTTGAGACTGCGTGGTTGAATTTGATTGGATAAAATTAAGACCAACTTTTAGAGAGAGAAAAGGATGGAAATTTCTAGCAAAAACAGGCATACACACAGCGCCAGCTAGTAGCTAGGCTGACTGACACATATATGCATAATTTACACATAGACGCAAAACAACTCAACAAAGGAACTTTTAAACAGATTTCAAAACAAACTTTCAATACAAATTTCACACATTATAAATTACTTTCAGAATAACATTCTTAACACAATTTCAATCCAAAATACTTTCAAACACACATACATACTATTTCTAGAGGACTGACGTCACGCCGCCTCATTACAACTCCCCAGGGCTTACCGCCCGAGCTCCTGCGAGGGACAACATAACCAAAAAGTAGACAAAAATTTGAACTCAGAAAATTTTTAACGAATTTTTGGTAAATGGGTCTCGTAACGTACGTACACAGAAAATGAGTTATGATACATGACAAGTTATAAAAAGCAAAGAAACTAGCTAAACAAGACTAAATACTGGAACAAGGTTAGGGCTGACTTGGCGTCAGCGGACTAGTGACGACCGGCTAGAAAAATGCGCTTGGGAACTGCCATTATATTGCCACTGGGACGGTGCGCAATTGGGGAAAAGACCAGGTCCTCCAGCCGTCACGGCGAGGACAAGTACCCATAAAAAGAAACAAACTATGAAAATAAAGAAAAGACCAAAATGTCAGCTTCATGAGAGCATCTCAGGCTAAGGTACGGAGGTAACCTCTCGCACAGCTCACAGAGCGCAAATTTCGGCTGGGTGGGAGGGTGGGCCTAAGCTCGCCTCGACTACCTCACTTCCCTTCAGATCTTCCACAAAATTTAAGAACCCAAGGGTTTATTAAGATAAGTTAATTTAGTAGAATTTAGAATTAAGTAAGTAAATCCCAGTGATTCGCGCAAGGCTAGGAGTAAGTTTGTGGAGTCTTTAGATAAAATATAAGTAATTAAAATTAAAGGTAGGACTACAAAGTAGTCCAAAACATGCTTAAGCATGTATAAAAAGAACCAAAAGGGTACAAAGAAGTCCCCAAGTACCCTCGTGGCACTTATGATATTAAATAAAATTAAAGTAGAGGGGGGTTACATGGAATCTTGAAGTTAACTAGAACGCGAAACACCGGTTAAAATATAAGTAAAAGTCCTATAAAATAAGAGATTTTGTAGAAGATCCTCCCAACCGCGCTGCAGGCCCTAGAATGGAAGGGGCATATAAATCGGGAGCTACTTTGGCGCACTGGAGAGGGACACAAAACTGACATTTAGATAAAATTTTAACCATAGAAACCAAATAGTGGGTACATTAGGGCAGGAACAGTTGGGACTACTAAATAAGACAAAATAATTTTGGTAAAAAGTGGCGGCAGATAGGGGAGGCAATAGGACCTAACCGGCACGTCACACATCCTCTGCCGTTGCATCAGATAACAGGGAGTAACAAAACCCGCAATACGAATCAACCCGTTAATAAAAACTGCAAAAATAAAAAAGAAAGCTTCAAGAAAAAGGAAGAAACCGAATTTTAGTAAAATTTTTGACATAAACTTTGGTTAGACCATTAAAATATACATAATACCTACGTAAAGCTATATGGCATATATGACATGGCACGGAACAACAAGAATTATGCAGAAAAACCACAGACAAAATCACTACAAAGTACATAAAATTTGGGTTAAATTTTAAAATAATGCTCAGGAAAAGGGTAAAATAGTAGTATGTAATTAAGAAAACTTCTAAATTTTTAAAAGAATGCTCGGAAAAAGGTTAAAAATTTTTAAACAGTAATAACGCGGTAGTTAATAAAACATGACAAGAAAATACACATCATAAAGCATACATTTATATAGACTAGTCCAAATAGGGAATCGTCTTCTTTATGGGAATGGTATATGTATAAAACGTCACTATCGTAGGAATGGCAAAAATCTTTGGAATTGGCAATTATTGAGCAAACATAGTCACCATAGGGAAAGTCACAATCGGGAAGGCGTTATTTGAGCAAATTAAGTCTAAATAGAGATGGCTTCATAAAGTGAGCATAGAGTAAGTCCAAATTAAGGCAATATAGTCAGCAATATAGAGAGTCACAGCCAGGGAAAATAAGATAATGATATGAGATATATGAGTCCAAAAGATGGGAAGTCTAGTCCAGTGAGATAGGGTCCAATATGAGAAAGTCAAATGATAGGATGGTGAAAAATAGGAACCTCCGCCGTAATGATGAACTTCCGCCGTTATGGTGAACGTCCGCCGTTATGATGAACTTCCGCCGTTATGATACAAGGACCTAGAAAATAATCGTCACGATTATTAACTGTACGAAAGGTAACCCAGTCACTGGTATTACCTTAATCTGGGGCGGGCAGCTCAGAAGTCGAACCATAAAGGGCTGGAAGGATCGATAGGCAGGGTAGAATTGGCACGATGGGCGTTGGCGGGGTCATAATAGACCACGCCGATGCAGGGATAATAGACGTTGTTCTCTTGTCCGGGTGGTGCAAGACCCGCAATGAATTCACCCGTTCTATTTGGCTGCAATCGCAACGATGCGGCCCGCAGTAACGGGGGCGGGTAATCCGTCCCAAAGAACGGTGGGACGAGTTCATCGTTCTCCCATCTGGCAACCACGTGGTCAATCCGTTTACGGATGACTGCCATAAAAGCGTCGTAATCCACCGCGGACAGCGGGGTTCGCGCTTCCCAATCGTCATAAAAATCCTCTGGACCACCCTGGGTAAACCAGAGCATAATTTCCGTCCAGTAGGACCCGTGGATCGACGCCCCGTTGAACCAGTTGGTTCTTTGAAACCAAGGGTCAAACTGCTCTCCGGCCATATCTTCAACTCCGCGTATCAGAACGTCAGGAGGTAATGCCGGTTTGAAACCCCAAAACGTCTCGCCTGAGGCCTCACCATACAGTGCTGCGGGATGCCGCAACATGTAGCTACGCAACGCGGCCGACTGGTAGAAGGTCTGCCAGTGCAGACGGGCCATAGTACGAACCTGGTATCCACCTTTCCAGTTGTCGACGAAGGTCCGTTGCGGCTCTGCCGCCAGACGGTCGCGTACCGCGACTTTAAGGACAGGGCCCGGTCGATTGAAGTCGCTGGTAATAAAATTCATAGTGTCCTCGTCGTGGGCAAATTCCGTTTTACGGAACTGATAGACATACTCCGGCAACGGGAAGGTAATGTCCGGTACTTGTGGTACATTTATGCCCCCTTCAACTGGGTGCATGTACGAATTCTGGCAATCCTGTCGAAAATAGGGGACCAAGAATTCCCGTTCAGGTACCACGTGGAGTCCATCCACGGGCGGTTGATACCAGTACCAGTAGGCCTTTCGTATGGCCTCCATACGGTCGATAATCTGTGTCGCTGCGCACCATACGTCACGAAAGCCGCGAGCCTTTGGCTTGGTAAAGAAATGCTCGTACGGAGACATTTCTGGTACACACTGCTTCAACAAAGCTGCGTGTCCCCAAGCTGGTGAAGACGCGATTGAAAACAACGGAACTTCTGGTTCCGGGTCTTCCAGGGCTGAGGCATCAATAGCCTTAAAGGTCCAACTGACCATCACACCGGGGCCATTCGGATTATCCTCGACATGAGTTTGAAAATACGGCCGTAGTGCCGGATGGTCTTGTTCCATAATATGCTTAATCTGGGTCATGATTTCTGGGGCCGATCCTATCAAAACGAGGTTAAGCTTAACCCGGGTTAGGCCCCATTTTGGGGTTAACCCCAAAATTTCAGGGTTGGGTTAACCCTGGGGTTAACCCTGTCCTATCAAACATTTTTGGGGTTGGGTTACGCTAACCCGGGTTAGCGCAAACCCGGGTTTCGGTTAACCCTATTTTTTCTTAAAGGCTGCTAGTGGCCGTAGATAAATTGTTTGGTTTTCTTGCAATGTGCGTTTTTTGAAAAATTATTGTTAATTTGCTCAAATTTTACACATTGATAATTCGATGAATTGATCTCATTATTTTACATATCTGATAATCGATCACGTTAGCTAGAAAGCAGAAATCGGGGCAACTAAAAAGGGTCCCGGGGTATTTTTGTAAGGAAAACGTCTGCTAAATGGCAACCCTGCAGTAAATTCTTCGGAATCGCTGGAAAAAATTTGGCAGTGTTCTGATGAAATATTCTGAAAGCTGTAATCCTAATTAAAAATTATTTTTCCTACAAATCGCGGCCAATGAGAAGATATTTCGAACGATACCAATTCATTTTTGTTATTCCTGCCCGACTTCGAGATTTATCTGGCGCAGAAATCTGAAATTTTCGCATTCTAGCGGAATTTGGCGCCATTGTTGGCAAATAACATAGAGCTATGGCTACACAGGCCTACAAAACGTTAGAATATCTGTTTGCGTACCATTATTAATGGCATTAGGTCAAGTTTTGGTACAAATGTTGCAGGTTAGTACACCCAGTTGGTCGCTGGGGTCAAATATGAGGGTCTGACAACCATATTCTGACAGAAAGTCATTTTTTATATTTTCGAAATATGTTAAATTTTATATAAATCGAAAGCTCTTAACATTTCTTCTTCTTGAGCCATAGCCTGCAAATGCGCCAAATTCAGGTTATAGGCCGTTAAATGATTGTCGTGGTCAAGGTTTTAGGTTCTATTCCATAAAAATCACTAAATCAAGCCCTAAAGTAGACTTTCCCCATTATATAAATGCTACCCTGAATTCTTTGTTTAAATCAGTTATCAAGCATATATATGTCACCGTAAAACTGTAGAATCAGGAATTCTGCAGAATTACTGAAATTTTCAGGAATTCTACAGAATTCCTGACCATTTCAGTAAAACTGTAGAATTACGGCGAAACTTGATTTATTCTACAGTTTTCCTGATATTTTCAGGGATTCTGTAGAATTCCTTATTTTGTTCAGGAAAACTGTGGAACTATGGTTAAACTTGAATTATTCAACAGTTTTCCTTAAATCTTGAGGAATTCCGCAGAATACCGTTTTTATTTTCAATTTTCATTATCAAATTCAAATTTTCAATGCTCATACAGTTCCTGTTTTTTTAAATATAGTCAGCCAACCTTTTACAATGATTTTACGATCAACCAAGAGAAAATTTTTAGAACGATAGGTACCAATAAGAACATACACATAGGCCAATAAGAAACATAATATATTCTGTGCATAAAACATCCTTGGGGTAGCGATTACCATGCATAAGCAACTTTTCCTTATAACTGCTTAATAAGTTATGTAAGTCGTATGAATATTAAAAAACGTATTCAAACATTAAAATTTGAAATAACCAATTATAAAGATGTTTTTAAATTTTTCGAAATAACCAATTATAATAATGTTTTAAATTTTTCGAAATAACCAATTATAATAATGTTTTAAATTTTTCAACATCAGATTTCGTACTTTTTCAAACTGTTTACAAGCAATCAACCAATCAGTTGACTGCTTCTAAAAAGTGAGAAAAAAGTAGGGAAAGTAGGAAAGTTTGACCTAATGTTAAAAATATAAATATTTGGACCGACTTCCTTTGGGCCGGCCGCCTGAACGGTCCAGGACCTAAATTAAAAATCGGCCAACGTTACGCACTAGTATCCCCTCCGTACTTGTTCATGCAATAAACCGCGTGTCTCTAGCTTGTTCCCTGAGCCCTGTGGAAAACTCTTTCAGGAAAACTGTTGAATAATTCAAGTTTAACCATAATTCCACAGTTTTCCTGAAGGAAAGACGGAATTCTACAGAATTCCTGAAAATATCAGGAAAACTGTAGAATAAGTCAAGTTTCGCCGTAATTCTACAGTTTTACTGAAATGTTCAGGGATTCTGTAGAATTCCTGAAAATTTCAGTAATTCTGCAGAATTCCTGATTCTACAGTTTTACGCTGACATATACAACCGATTGAAGCTCCATAGCTCCTCTCAAGGATGTTTAGGTGTAAATTGCCTTTTTGCTGGCATGGTCTTTTCAACCATTTTCAGATTTTATCCAGTTAATAGCTGGTTACTCGTTAATTACTGAACGAAACTACTCAGAATTTAAACTCGTTGTTCAGGATATATGTGACAAAATTTTTGTATGAAAATAAGCAGAATACATGACCATGAAATTTTTATGGATTTTCATGGATATCGAGTAAAATAACGCATAGATCAGTGTATACTTTTCTGTGTGATACAATCAAAGTGCGGAAAATTGGGCGTTGTAAGGTCTATACGGGTGGAGGTTAACTAGCTTCTAATGAGCTGTGGTTAATTAAATGAAGCCAACTTTGCTCCAATTAATACTCCAAGTATCTGTTTAAGCTTTTGTAAAAATAACGTGATTTAGCACACTAACCAGAAAACCCAGGCCCTCGAAAGTTACCACCAGTTTGCTCCTATTAGAGCCTAATAATTGGTAAAAAGCGTGGGTAGACTAGGGGCCGATTTCATCATTAGTCACAAGTTAACAAGCCACAACTTGTGAACTTATGACTTGTGGCCACAATCTAATCAAAATTGGGTTTCATCAAACTTTGCTGGCAACTTGTGGCTACAAGTCACAAGCCACAAGTATATAACTATAACAGGCAAGCTCGCTGAAATGACGTCAGAGCTCACAAGTTGAGCGAAACACTTGTGAACAAGGAAGAGATGCGCAGGAAGCATGAAAAAAAAGAAGACGTTGAAAGTCCTCGGCAATGCAGTAAAACGATAGAAGTAATAAATAATTAATAAAACCAAGAAAATTAACAAAATTAATGACACACAAAGTGGACTTCGACTTTAAAAATAATACAGGAGTCTTAAAGCATAGAAACAGTATAAACTAAAATTATCTAAAGGTGCGTTATAAATACATTTCTAACAAGAAAAATTGTGTAATGTTAGAAAATATTAGTGCGGTAAAAAGTTCACTAAAATTAGTGTATCTGATTCGTTTATTGTTTTGAAGTTCAGAAAGTTTAATTATAGCTAAATACGAGTAAAAATTGATTCTATATTATTTTTAAATTAATTATTATTTGAATGCTACAAGTGATGCTTCGACTTGTGGGGATTTGCAGTTGTCAGCAGAGACTTGGCTTGATGAAACTGAAACTGGAAAATCAGCTTGTGGTGCACTTGTCACAAGCAGGGACTTTGCTTGTGACTTGTGACCTTGTGACTAATGATGGAATCGGCCCTAGGGCTGCCAATTTTATTAGATCGAAAACAGCGCACGGCCGCTTCGCAACTTTTTGCAAAATTTCAAACTTTGGCCTGTTATTGCTGAAGAAGCAAGCAACGATCGAAAGTCGGGTCGGAGTACTTTTAATATTTAGTACTAGTTCGTGGCAAAAGGGACAAAATCGGTTAAACCGTTAATTCACCATAGCTGAAAAATCTTTTTGAAGAAACCCATTTTTCGAACTAAAATTTGCACTTTGTCCGGCGTCCTGCCAATATGAATGTGAATATGAGATATATTGTTTTTAACTTTTCAACTTTAACTAAATTTTTTAACTTCGATTTGTTAGCTAACGATAGGCGAGAAAGGAGCTCTCTCTGACGATGTCGTGCCAACACCCCTTCGTAGCCCCCCCTTTAACTAGTTTAATTGTTGTACCTAACTGATTTTTTGACATTTATTAAAATTTCATTTTCTGATTTCAAAAATTTATTTCTTATTTTCGATCGCATTTTCATGCTTTAAAGCGAATGCTTCACGATGTTTTGCATTTATAACATTTCTTCAATGCCAGCTAATAATGCAGCCAACATTGTAAAATAGAAAACGTTTCATTTAAAAAATGAGTTATAAAAATTAGATGCTGATTCAACAAAAACAAATTGATTAATTTGGAAAACAAACAAACGTAGAGAGAAAAATAAAAATAAGCAAATGAAACTAAAACTCTGAAATAAAACTCAATAAATGAACACAGCTACGCTAACCCAAAATGCTAACCCGGGTTAAGGTCTTAACCCACCTAGGTGAGGAGGGTTAAGTTTAGTCCCGTTTAACCCCATTTTAACCCCGATTTCTAAACCCGGGTTTAATGATAGGATCGGGGTTAGCGCTAACCCTAAAATAGCCTGTTAACCCTGATGTGAAACCCAGGTTAAGCAAACCCGGGTTAAGCAAAGTTTTGATAGGAGGGAGTTTGGGTTAGTAACCCATTTTTAACCCGGGTTAGTGAGTTAACCCGGGTTAAGAGCATTGATAGGACCGGCCCCTGGAGTATCAGTTGTTTCCCAGTCTGCTAAATTTGTTCGCATTTGCCTTTTAACAAAATTTGCACATTATCATAATGTAGGTCAAAGGTCGTAGGATTAGTTGCCCTTTCGTTTGAGGCTACTGAATGCAACAAAATTTTCAGATTTGTCACGTTTTCATTTTTAGACCACAAGTTAATTGAGTTTTCATCCTCAGTAATGTACAAAGTTTGTTATGAGCTTAATTTGTTTTGCTTTTTCAGATTTGAATTTGAATTTTAATACTTTCATTATAATTTATTAATACGTGTAATGGCTTGTCTCACGGATATTCTGGCGGAGTTCAGCTCCCGGCTGATATGCTAAAGAATTCAGGTATACGGGTTCATTGTATTTATTTATTTGATTTTGTTTAAATTAAAATTCATATTTCTTTTATATTTAAAACGTGTTGAATGAACTTTGAGTAAAGTTAAATATCTTAAAGATAATCTTAAGATATGAAATATCTGTTTTAAGAAAAGCCTGAAACTTGTAACAGTCCGAGTGTTAGCTCTACAGTCTAGCCAGTTTCAGATTCAGTTGGCGAACTATAATAATTTCAGTCGGGAACACCAAAAAGCTTCGCTTTCAGCGTCACCTGAATTTCCGTTTCAGTTTACTCAAAAGACTATTCTCTATACTCAGAAATGATATAAGTCATAAATTGATAAAGTAGGCTACCCTGCAGAATATTAACGAAACAGTGGCTCAAATCCTTGAAATATATGCTTTGAGAAAAGACTGAAACTGAAGTCTGACACAAAAATGTGTGTACGAAATTGTGGTCACTTATACTGCATTTATTCATCAGAGACCCATAATATTATATATTTTCAGAAACCTCGTGATGAGAGAAAAAGTTTTATAAAGGGCAAAATTTCGAAAAATTTCAAAATATTGGTTTATCGGGGTTTTTCTCCGGAATATGCATGCTAAAAATTTCCTCCTTTCAGCAAAACTTTTCCATTTGAAAACGCACAAAATTACACAAGAATGAAGAAAATCGGTTCTGGCCAGGATACTCTTCTGCCAGTTCAATTTCGGTCACAACACAGTATTCTGGCACTTTTCCGCCGATTCAATCGACGTCCAAGGCTACGTCGCTTGACTCAGGTAGGTTTCTTTTTTAATAACAAAAACTACTCTTCTAGGTGCTGCTCTCTCGTAACTAACATTAGCTTACACTCAGCGTGTACAACTAGCGGTTGCTATTTGTCACTGCCCGATCACATTGAGAAATAAGCTTTTAAATTTTGCTCATTTGCTACCAGCCGGTCTTTTCGCGCAAAGACCAAGCGTGTTGGAGTTGGTGCGATATATTGGTAACGAAACCTGATTACTTATAAAATATGGCAGTTTTCTTCCAGTATTATAAAAAGCATTACAAGATTCATAAAAATTAAATTAAAATGCAAATAAAGTTAAAAGTAAACTTTAAAATGTGCACACACTCCTTTTTGAAAAATACTTGTAAAAAGATGACTGTTTTGTAAATACGCAGACCCCATCATAGATTTTGTATCAAAGCAATAGATTTCGTTGCTATACCAATATTTTCGCGTGTTTTATTAAAATATGTACCAATTATATCTATACCAGCATGCATGGTGTTTTCGGGAAAAGATCGGGCTGGTACCTGGGTAGCTTCGTGATCAGGCACTTCGCAAAGAGACCACGACATGTCATGAATACAAGTTATATGAAGAGTTGGAAAGTGGACGTGGGTACCCACGGGTCCAGTGGATATGGGTGAAAGGTTAGGACAGATGTGGACCAAATTTACTGCACTCGTGTTTTTGAAAGGTATTGAAATTTCAAGTCTTTATGGTCTGTGCTGGATAAAATAATACATGTATGTTTATGTATATTTCGTTTATTACATTGTGCAAAGTTTGCGCTGTTTTTATGCAGACCCAGATCAGCTTTAAGACATTGAATAACTACTTCGATGTTCAATATTGGTGTTCAGAACTTTGAAATATCATTTAATTAAACTTGAATTTGAAACTTTGAAAAACTAGTCAACATATCAAAATACGCCGCCAATTTTTCGAACATTTTTAGCGTATGTGCTCTGAACAAATCTAACTTTTAGTTAGTGCTGGAGGCTGTCGGCAAATCCATGTCCACTTTCCAATTCTTATTATGTCTCCCGGACTTCCCACTAAGCTCTGGCTGCCTGTTGCATATGACCATTTTATTTATTGCTTTTGCCACTTCAGGTATGGACGCTTTGTGGTTTTGCGGCTTTCTGCTTGCAGTGTTGTTGGTATGGACGCTTTGTGGTTTTGCGGCTTTGTGCTTGCAGTGTTGTTAATTTTTATGAGCTTTCTGAGATTAGGAGAAGAGGTATATATATATATATATAGGTTGTTACTGTTGGTACCGGAGTTTAGGTTTAGGAAGTCTAGGTAGGTGGTATTTCTATTTTTGCGTTAACGAATGTCTGGTTAGCGCCTATTCAAAGCTTCAGTTGAGAATGTTTCAAATTAGCGGTAAAAATGAAGCAGTTTATCCACCAATCGGTCAGCTATTCTGAAAGTTAGCACATTCTGTTAACGGGAAGTAACGGGCTAGAACGACTTGACGCCTGTTCGTTGTCTTTGTTCTGCTTTTAATTGAAGTCTTATCCAACCAAAGTTCATCGTGATTTTGTTGTAATTTAATGTTTTGTGTTTATAGGATGAGGACTGGTTGAATGATTGGCTACCCCTTGCGGAGGTGGAGGGCGCTGGTGAAGAGGCGGAGGAGGATGGCGAGGAGATTGACGAGCAGGCTCCAAGAGATGGCCGATGCCGTCACTTTTATGGTCTCCGTCAGAGAACTGAACTACAACGGGGCCGTCGTTACAATGTAAGTAGGGATGGGTGTGGGAAAAGGGAACAAATATTTTTTGTTTATTTCATTTTTATCCGATTGGGCGGAAAAATAAAAATGTTCATGTTCTTCAAGCGGTGCTTGCAGAGGAATCTTTTTCATCTTTCATTATGTTTAATTCGGAAATTCAGTGCGTTTAATGTATCTGATGTTCCTTTTTGTATATATGTATAGAGATGTCCCTGGGCCGGTGTCCGGAATTAATGGGTGCAAATCAAAAATTTTAAATTTTGAAAATTTCAGACTTTAGCAATTATTTTAAACATACAAACTTCAATTTGTGAAAAAACTTATACATATTGTAAAACTACATATGTATTTTTATACTGTCTGAATTCCAACATTTTTCGTCAGAAATGTCAAACATCCACCAAAATTTCGCTTATTAGGTTGGCCGCGGTCGCGACCAGATCTAAACAGGCTCCGGTTGTGCATCACGTCATAAAGCATCCGTTTGTTATATGCATTATTATGTGTTTGTTTCAGCGAAACCACGATATCCGGCATTTTTATCGAAAATACTACAAAGAATGAAATTGAAATTTTGACTTGAGGACAGCTGTTTTATTGTATATAGTTTGTTTTGTTTTATTGCTTACTGTGTTGTTTTGTTTTGATTGTTGTTAAAACGGTAGTAAACGGTTTATTGCAGTTTGTTGTTAGTTTGCAGTTAGTTACATTAAATGCAGTTTAGGCGTCTATGGTCCAGTGTACATCGTATTTGTTTTCTGTTCTGTAGTTAGGCAACTGCCTAAGCTTAGGTTAGGTTAGGCTTTGATCACTTTAGGAGGGAGTTCGTTCGAGTATTGGTGGGTCAACGGTAGTGTTTTAGAACGGCTGCGCAGCCGGTGTCCGGGCGACGACCGGCCTTTCTGAGTGTCTGGCCGTTCAACCGGCCGCCGGCCTAAGCACAGATTTGAAGTCAACACTGAAATTTGAGCAGAGCAAAAACTTTAAGACTGAATATTAATTCAATCACACAAAATAAGTTAGAAACCGTTTCCATTGACTCTGTTAAATGCAAATTATAAATGTTTTGCAATTTTCTAGCTCAGTTTGCCTTTACATATTGAATAATATATGTGAGCAGCCGCCGGCCAAGTACGGCAGGCCGGCCGTTGGCTGGCGGCCAGCCGAGGACATCTTTTGGCGACTGACAGCCGAACGCCGGCGAGCTGAAACCGGCCGTTCCAAAACACTGCTCAACGGCATATAAAGCCAATGCTGCCGGCTGACCTGTTTGTCCGCTGTGTTTGTAATTGTCCTGTTTGAGAAATTTCAATTTTTTGGCAGCATGTTGTGGTGCATAAACAAACATAATTATAATTATGTACTCTTGCTAATATATATAAATTCAGTGGATTTGGGGCGGCACGGGGGCCAGCTGGGCCATATCCCGAAAAATAAAAGTTGCTCCGATCGCTACAAACTAGGGCTTATTTGAAAGCTCTCATCACGCTGAATAAAAGTTATAATTGGGCACCGCTGAAAAATGCTGTCTGCGAAAGTTATCCCTCTTTAAACCCCAAAAATTGGTAGTTTGAACACTTTTGGAGGGTTTAATCCAGGCTAGCGAAAGCTGTGAGATGAATCAAGTAAGATGCGTAAGATAAACTAATTTAAATAAACTTCAAAGTTTGTTTAAATTAGCTGCGTGCTTAGTTTAAATGCGTGAAGATCCAATGTTGCAATTTTGCGTACTTGTGATGAGACACAAAATGTAGCACAAAGTTGTAATTTTGCGTATCATTCTTGCTATCATCAAGAGTACATAATAACTAAGAGTGTGACAAGCGTCACACTCTTAGTTATCAAGCAGAAAACATCATCTGCACAATAACGGCCTACCCCCCACAACTGAGTACCTGGTGACCCCCCCCCACAACTGAGTACCAGGTACACAATTGTGTAGCAGCACTCGCTTGTATGTTTACACGTTGAAGCTCAAAAGTGGCCAGCTGCTGATGGAATGTTTTTGGCTTCAACATGCAAACATACAAGCGAGTGCTGCTACACAATTTGTGTACCTGGTACTCAGTTGTGGGGGGGGTCACCAGGTACTCAGTTGTGGGGGGGTAGGCCGTTATTGTGCAGATGATGTTTTCTGCTTGATAACTAAGAGTGTGACGCTTGTCACACTCTTAGTTATTATGTACTCTTGCTATCATTCATTCAAACGTATCGTTCAAACATTACAGCAGATATGAAGTAAATTGAAGTTTAGGCTTGGTAGGATAGACCAAATATCATTTTAATGAAATAATTTAACTTCCGGGCAATCTGGATACTGAGATAATAGCCCATGAAATCTCAAATTCCAAACCTCAGAACCGGAAATGGAACGGATATTCGATGGTTTTTGACACCGGTAAAATACAGATAGCCTCCCCAGACATTTATTGTGCCAAAAACTCACATTTTTTATTTGCGATTCCGAGTACCAGACAGGAAAAACCAATTTTTCCGGTATATTTCGAACCGGATACGCCCATAGATCACGCAGTTTTGGTCTGAACCAGAACAAATTTTGTATACAGACTTATTTCCCCAAAGACTTCAGAAATCCAGTCAGCGAAGCTGTACTATCAACCAATCTTGCTGTACGGTTTTTGTAACTTAGACATCCGGTTACCGTACATGGACCGGTGTGATCCGATTTTCGGAAATGTTTTGGACCAATCCATACTCTATTAGTTGGCATTTTATTTCCGGATCAGATACATTTTTATCGATTTAGTATCCGGTAACCGGATACAAACCGGATATTATGGGTTTAGCGGATTCTCTACCTCCTGGGAATTCTAAAAATATATACTTTTTATAGACTACCATCAAATTTTAACTGAGGGCAGGCGCTCACAGTTCGGTTCCACGATTTCTTGGTCAGACTTTAGTAAATTTTTCATTCAAAACGGTTAACCACCATTTTCCCATAGAATTGCTTCTTTAATGGTCACCAACTCACTAGCTTACGAAAAACACTTGCGCGCTTGTTCAACGTGGCTGTTTCACATTGCGTTAACATAGTGTACATAAGTTTTTAGCTATCGATCCATTCATTTCATTATCTATAATGTCTATATTATTATCTATTGATGCACATACATTTGCTGTCGAGCACTAAAGGTTTTGCCTTGGTAAAGCTATATGCAGAGAATGCTGACGGCAAACGTTCTCACGCCTGCTTGGAGAAAATGCTAGAGAAGAGAGGTCACGCCAACAAAGAAACAAGTAACATATGAGTGATATGAGTTATTATTATACAATGCCCTTACATCAATGCCATTTGGTCACACAAAGTTTGCACCATTATTACTCATTCACTACTTGGAGTTAAGAAGCCATTTTTATATCAAAATGTAGCCTGACATTTTCTCTTTTTAATGCATGCCACGAAACTAATGTTGCTTTTCTAAAATATTTTTAACACATTTTAGAAGAATAATATATATAATTTATAAGTATATATAATTTTCCAGAATTTTTGCAGACTCAAGTAAATTTTTTCGCGAGACATCGGTCATATCAAAAAAAACAACAATGGAGGGTGTTGAAAAAAAAAAATAAACAAAGAGAGGGGAAAAACTTCTTTGCTGGCTGTAAATCCACCGACGGATTTATCGGGTCGGGGCCAAGCGAAATGCTTACCACGCTACGCCTGACGGTGACACTTTTGATGCGCCCTGCGCAATATCATTATTAACAAAGAAAGAACACTGACTTTATGGTGAAAAGATTTGATCCATTACTGAAGATACTTGTAAACAAAAGCCAGAACAATGTGGTTATGTCGAATGAGTTTTGTCTGTAAAGAAGCTGATTATTGTGTTCTTATTAAACTAGAATAAGGTGGCGTTAAGTGAAGTGTATTTTAATGTCTTACTTAGTCGTCGTATAGTAAACCATGTATTAGGCGTTACTGATGATTCAATTAATTTTATAACTTTTGAGGAACTTCGAGGAAAAATGTAGCTAAAGTATCTAAAACGAGGGGGGATTTAGCGGAAGCTAAGTTGGATTGGTTAGCAAGTGAAATCGCGCATTTCCATTTTGACAAGGAGGCAAAAGCTTGCAGCTTTATTGCTGCTACGGAGGAACTGAAATACATCCCTGCTGGACTTGCTTGCTTTGAGCAAGGACTGTATGCGTGTGTTGAGCCCGAAATGTCCCCCGATACTGTTGGATACCCATCGTGGTCAAAGTATGCCAGAGGGAGCGGCTCTATAAGTCTCAGCACTGCACCTGACGGTACCCGGAATGATTGCACAGTTTCCCTGAACCTGATTATATCCTTATGGAGTGGTTACATATCCGATGTTCAAGGCAGGTCAGGGTTCTCACCGACTGCAGGCTGGGGACGGCAAACGACACGAAGAATTTTATCGCCGACGTTCGTAGCCTCCAATACATGGATGACATATTGAGTACAATTGAGAAAAAGCTCTTGTAATTTCTAGTGAACAAGAATTCTGTTTTAGCTTGCTATCTTTGCTTTGCTTTGACTTTGCTAACATCGTTTTATTATTGCAGAGGTTTCGTTTAAAGGTTGCGCCTATGGAAGACGGGAAGTGGGACTTATTATTATAGTAACTGATATGTGCAACTCTCTTGCATTGGTTAGGCTGGTTCAGTACTTTGTCTCTCTTGGTTTTTGTTATATATATATACATATATATATATATATATATATATATATATATATATATATATATATTATTTTATATAAATATATAATTTTCTTTTTAATAGCTAGTTTCGAAACTAATGTTGCTTTTCTAAAATATTTTTAACACATTTTAGAAGAACAATATATATAATTTATAAGTATTTATAATTTTCCAGAATTTTTGCAGACTCAAGTAAATTTTTTCGCGAAACATCGGTCAGATCATTCGTTTCCTCCATCAAATAGCTGGAGCCGATTTTTTATTTATTGTGAAATCGCTCTTTGTTATAGAGAAATAAGCTGAAATGTGTGCGTAACCTGTATTTTGCCTACTTTTCCCAAATTTGTCAAGCGATTACTTTAGCTATAAAGCAGCAATCGGGGCAACTAAAAAGTCGTCCCTGGGTATATTTCTGCAGAACACATTTGTTCAGTAGCAGCCCTCCAGCTTGCATGGTGAATGCTCCACAATCTTTGGAAAAAATTGGTCGTGTTTTTGCAAAAACTACATTTTTTATGATAGCAGCCTACAGGATTGCAGTTGGAAGACGATCACGCGTCGGATAATTTTCCCTGTGAGACCGTCAGATCGACGCCCTTAGTTTGATTTTACGGCTTGCGTAGTTCAAAAAATGTTGGATTATTTGATTTCTGCAAAAATGACAAGTTTTCGACGCCAAAACTAGAAAATCGGCTATATCTCACGGTAGAGAAAAGCTAGAAACTTGCTTTAAATAGCAAAAGTGTGAAGTTCAATGAGATCTTTCGACTGCATATAGTCATAACTTTATAGCAGCTGCCAAACGTTCAGAAATTGGCAAAAACCACTCTGACCGGAAATCTCGAATTTTTGAATCGGGATTGCACGGAGGGTGTTAAAACGCTAAAAGAACTTATTTCGGAAAGTTTCATCAAATTTCACCTTGATTTACGCCGCCAAATAATAATATGTGCCCAAAAGGAATCACCACCTTAAATGTTTGTTTTGATTGGTTTGAAAAATTTATGGCAGATAAGGTTAAGAGTTGTAACATTGTTGCAGCAGTAAGCGTTTCCAATAGGCTTTTGAAATATGCAATAAGATCCGATATAAATGCAGAAGAACGGTAAACATGACATACAGCAGTAGTTTCATTCTTATATTTAATATTTATGCAAACTGCATCAACCTTAGAGTCAGTCGTAACGTCCACCCAAGAACATTTTGGTCTTCTTCTTGCAAAAGTTGCAGTCCCTCCACCTTTCACACTGTTGGGTGGAAGTGTGAAATATAGAAGTATTAGGTGTATGCATATAGAACTAATTCTGTGAGATTTGTTTTGTCGGTAAAATAGTTATCACTTTTGTATACGAATTTTTTCAGTTAACTTTGAAATTATATATATATATATATATATATATATATATATATATATATATATATATATATATATATATTGTTTTCTTATAGAACTAAGTTTAGCAGCATCTCCAGAACAAATATTATTTCAGCAGTGATAGATTACAATCGTTAGTTTTTAATTTTTGCGAAAGTTCACCCTTGCATTAAACTCGTTGAACTGCATAAAACAGGTTACACTAATTACTTTCTTTGTTTCCAAATTGAAAACACATTTCATACTGAAACTGGTAAGATGACTGTCTTGCTAAATTCTATTAAAATTAGTATCTTGCCAACAATTTTGGCAAGATAACTATATTGCCAGTCTTAACAAGATGACTATCTTGCTACGGCATATATTTATGTATGTGTGTTGGCTTCACGTTGGACTGGTTTTTGTTTTTGAGAGACGTAATTCTTTCTCATTTCTCTCTGTCTTGCCACTAGGTGGCGCTGTCTGTCTGGCTTTATTCTGGAAAGTCCAAGAAATTTCTTGTATTATGCTAACATTTTCAACAAATCAAAACTACAGAAACTTCATCAGCTTGTATTTCTATTGGTTAGTTTTTCAAAAACCTGTCGACTTCTCAATCACTTCAGTCTAGTCTAAATTTTCTTTTTGTTCAGTGGTGTGTTTAGTTCTGCGGC